>APFE030630072.1:130779-169910 GCA_000404065.3 Pinus taeda | reverse complement strand
CTATCACTTAAGGATAAAGAGGAACAAATCCTAGTTTTGCAACAATAGTTACAGCAGGCCAGTGCCAACCGAGAAGCGGAAGAAAAATTAGAAAAATTACAACAGGACTTTCAACAGATGCAGCAGGGGTATCAAAGAAATTTGGCTGAAAAGGAACATCAATTACAGGCTATGCTAGAAATGCACAAAGATGACCCCAAAATCACATAGTTTGTCTCAGAAGCCCTTGCCTTGAACGACCAACTCTTGCAACAGCAAGAGGCACTCTTCCAAAGAATATCTCATTGGAGCTCCCATTGCGAGATGAGCAATAAAATTACAAGTCAAGTCGTGGATTTGTGACTCAATTATGATTTAATTGATAAGAAAATTTATGATTATTTGGTTTGGCAGGAATCAGAAGAAGGGAAGAAAATAGGCCTGCTCAAAATCAATGAAGCCCACAAAGAAATGTTATTCAATAAGTGGGATGCATAGATTAAAAAGGCAGAATAGGAAGTGGAAGAAGCAACGACAGCGGCAAGCAATGTCATTGACTGTGTCAATGAAAATCTGCGTAGAGAAAACCTGATATCAGAAATCGCTTTGAGATTACTCCCAAAGGCACAGTAACTGCAGACAAGTTGGAGACCAAAAGTTGAAGAAAAGGGAGAGTCATCAAAAAATTAACCAAGTTGAATTGGGACTCTTACTAGCAGCACTTGGTTAAACCGCATAGTCAATGCATGAATCTAAAATTCCTTACAAATTCTGCCGAAAAGATAGCACCAGCACTTGCCGATTCTGTTTTCGCAGGACAACGAAAATCGGAGGTCTATGAACTGACGCTATTGAAGCCGATGTTGAATGCTTGCGATCTTAGAGAATAGATGCATAGATAGTTAATTTCAAATACAGTTTTAGTTTTATTTTTGATTTATTTTTGCCTTAGATGAGGATGGTCATTTAAAACTCCACCTATATTTTTGTAATAAACTATTTTTAGTCCTTAGTTAGTAGTATTTTAACCCCTCTCATGCATTTGGAGAGGGGTCCAGAAATTTGTCAAAAACGTTTCTTCAGAACATGCACTTTTGCACTCTCGGAGGAGGTTTTGATGAATGAATGGAATGAGATTTATTGATATATGTGTTTAATGTCTGCTACTGAAATGCATTTTTGTACTCTTAGTAGATATTGAATTAGGAGAAGATAAATGTATATTGCTAAAGCTCATGAGCAGGACTTGTTATCAATGGTACTTTTATCTCTTAATGATTTTTGCTTATGTGTCAAGTAATATTTTATGTTCAATTGTTTATATATGAAAGCTTGAATGTTTGAGTTATCATTTGGCGCTTTTGCATGGTGGTGGCTATTTTGTTTATGCTTAAATGTATAAATAACTTATTATGCGATATGCTTATCCAATTGTTTCGGCTAATTTCTTATATGAAACAATTCATTTTTAATGAATTCTTTTCTTGTAGCAATTGAATGATCTTTATTACCAATTGTTGTAAGAAATTATTTTAGATCACGTAATTGAAAAGATAAATCCTGGGTTAGTTTAGAATTAGATATTTCTATTTAGTAGAGTAAAACTGGATGTTTTAGATTAGATTTAGATTAAAAGTATTCTAGTTAGAAATCTTTTAGAAAGGGAAACATCAATTCTAATCATCATCAAAAACAAATTGGGAAACTGGTCCCATTATCCCAAGTCAGACCCATCATCCCAAATGGAAAAGGAACTGCTTTCAAGGTCTGGACCGGGTGGGTATCCCCCTTTTTGTAGACCCGATTTTCGGGGCTTCAACAGGACACTGTTCAACAGATAACTTTACACCTATAGGAATAGTAACCTTCATCAGTTTACTATCCTTCGTATTAAACCTCTGCAATATTGTCTCAACATACTTCCTCTGGTTTAATCAAAGCTTCCTCTTTCCCTGATCTCTTTTAATTTCCATGCCCAAAATATAGCTTGCAACACCAAGACCTTTCATATTGAATTTGGAGGAAAATTGGGTCTTCAAATTCTGTATAATTTCTTTGTCATTTCCAACCAACAACATATCATCCACATACAAGACCAGATAAATAACATGGTCACCAATTAATTTAAAATAGACACAGTGATCTGATTTGCTTCTGGTGAAACCAATTCTCGTATAAATGTATTAAATTTTTGATACCACCTCCTTGGTGACTGTTTTAACCCATACATAGACTTCTTTAACTTGCATAACAGTTCTTTTTTACCCTTCATCGCAAAGCCTTCAGGTTGCTTCATGTAGATCTCCTCTTCTAGATCCCCGTGAAGAAATGTTGTCTTCACATACATCTGTTCTACGTCAAATCAAAAGCAACAACAACAAATAAAAGTAATCTAATAGAAGCTATCTTGGCAACAGGAGAAAAAATATCACCAAAACCAATTCCCGGCATGTGGGAATAACCTTTTGCTACCAACTGAGCTTTGTATTTCTCCACATTTCCTTCTGTATTTGTCTTCTTCTTGAACACCCATTTTCTACCAATGGGTTTCCTTCCAGCTGACAACTCCACCATATCCCATGCCTCATTTTTGTGCAAAGATTCCATTTCATCAACCATG
Source organism: Pinus taeda (assembly GCA_000404065.3). Classification (NCBI taxonomy): domain Eukaryota; kingdom Viridiplantae; phylum Streptophyta; class Pinopsida; order Pinales; family Pinaceae; genus Pinus; species Pinus taeda. The sequence goes on along the minus strand of APFE030630072.1, from coordinate 167,311 downwards.
GCCTCTTTCGAGAGTTTGCCATCCTCTGAATCTACTGCATCCTTCACAGTTCTGGGATCATAATCAGTAATAGATAAAGAAAACTTTGAATAGAAAGTAGATGGACTATACCTTTCTGGCTGGCTTCTTTCTTCAACTAATATTCTCACACCTAGAGTTTGTGGCTCTTCATCTTTTGATTCCTCCTCTACTATAGAGTTTGATTCTTCCTCCTTAAATTCAAACTCTATATTCTCAGGTTCCTTTTGTTGGACTTCATGTTTAATTACATCTTTCACCACTCTGAACACCACATCTCGGTTGTACACAACCTTCCTTGTTAGTGGGTTCCATAGCTTATAACCCTTTAAACCATCCTTATACCCAATAAATATGCACTTTTCAGATTTACTGTCCAACTTGGTTCTTTTCTCCTTTGGAAGATGTACATATGCATCACATCCAAATACCTTTAGATGTGAAAGAGTGGGTTTCTTACTAGTCCATACCTCTTGTGGAGTGTTATTCTCCAATGCTCATGAAAGTGATCTGTTGACCAGGTAACATGTTGTCTCCACCGCCTCTTCCTAGAATTCCTGTCCTAACCCGACACCATTGAGCATGCTTCTTGCCATTTCCATCAACATGTTGTTCATTCTTTATGGAACTCCATTTTGTCTAGGTGTGTATGGAGTAGTCGTCTGCCGTGCTATACCACACTTCTTACAGAATTCTTCAAATTCCTTGCTAAAAAACTCCACTGTTATGTGACCTCAACATCTTATCTTCTTCTCTGTTTGGTTTTCCACCAGAGCCTTAAATTCTTTAAACCTGTCAAAGACCTAAAATTTCTTCTTAAGGAAATATTTCCATGTATTCCTTGAGAAGTCATCTATAAATGATACATAGTACATAGACTTACCCAGTGACGGAACTTTCACAGGTCCAAACACATCACTATTCACAAGCTCTATCATATGTTTTGCCCACTTACCACCAGAGGGGAAACTCACTCGATTCTGCTTCCCATATACACAATTTTCGTAGAAATAAAAATCCAGAGAGCTATTACTCATATCTTGTACCATACCTTTACCATGAAGTATTCGAAGGCCCTTCTCTCCAATATGTCCAAGCCTTTGATGCCACAACATGGTCTGCTCTCTAGAGACCACTAGATTTTCTGCTCCACTTTCAAAAACCATAGAACTATTGCACCCATCAACAACAGTGCTACCTTGTAGCTTGTACAGTGTTCCAATCTAAACTCCCAACATCAATGTCAGTGCTCCCCAACCATCTTGTAGGTATCCTTGTTGAACATTGTTTTTACACCTGCATCATCCAACTTGCTTACAAAAATCAGATTTTTGGCTAATGCAGGAATATGCAGAGCACCCGAAAGTGTTCTTACCCTCCCACCTTGCAACTTCAACTTTACTTTTCTGTGACCAACGATTCTAGCCTTCCTGTCCCCCAACAAGACGTCACCACCATCATATTTTTCATACTCACATAACTACTCCCTATGGTGAGTGAAGTGAAAGGATGCACCTGAGTCAATCAACCATGCCTCATGATCTACATGTGTACTTGAATAAGCCAAATACACATCCCCAGCTTCGTCTAAGGTGGTTTTCGCCTCTATAGAAGGAGCATCATCAAATCCCTTTCCTTTTTTAGGAGATTTAGATTTACATTCCCTTTTGTAGTGCCCTTCCTTTCCACATTTCCTAGATCTCCCTCTAGATTTAGATCTCCCACTCGATGAATTATTTTTGTTTATGTTCTAGGACCATCCTTGTACAGAAAAGGCATCACCATTCTGGCTCTCCATATTTTTCTATCTCATCTCCTTCATCAACAAGGATGAGACTATTTCATCAAACTGCAAGGCAGTTGCATTGCTACCTATTGCAATAACCAGACTGTCCCACGAATTTGGTAGAGAACACAATAAATTGATGCACTTATCTTCATATAAAATTTTAATATCAACATATGATAATTGACTTATGCATTCAGATGCTCTGTCACCGAGTCTCCATTTTTCATCCTCAAGTTATACATATTTTTCCGTTGGAACAATTTATTCACCAGAGACTTAGATTGGTACAAAGTCCCTAACTTGTCCCACAAAGCCTTCACCATAGCTTCCCTTGATACATCCAACAATACTAAATATGAGACAGTATTGTGCACTTTTGCCTTTTGATCCAAATTATTCCATTATTCATCAGACACTCTCGTTGGTTTAGTACTCGGATCTACTGCGATCCACTGATATTTATCCACCAACAAATCCTCCATCTTTAGTTTCCACAACTCAAATTTCTGACCATTAAATTTCTTGATATCTATCTTTCCATTGCTCACCATCTTCTTTCACCACTAGAATCGATCTCGTAGATCTCCCACTAAACAGGGTCTACCACAGGCCCGAGCGAAACCCCTCAGCAACAAAGGCATCCCCTTGAGGCCAAAATAGCTTGAATACCAAACTTAGGTTTAACCCTGTACATAAATTACATGCATACAAATTCTAAAACACATGAAATAAACAATGCGAGAGAATAAAACATAAAACACATATACACAGAGATTTTCCCCTGGATCCCAAAACCCGAACTACCAGATTGATTTTTCATTATTGTTCCTTTCAATGTTACAATACATATTTATACATTCCGAAGCATCCAATACCATGGACCGAAAACCATCGCGTCCAAAACCATGGACCGAAAACCATCACATCCAAAACCATGTGCAAAAACCATGCACAAACCATAGGTAGGTTTGCCCAACCTAATATAAGGTCAAACAAACTTTTTCCCCGAGGTGTTGCCCCAGACCCCGTAGAGGGGTGCTACCTGCCCCCTTCAAACCCCCTGGACAGAGGGTGTTGTCGCCCCCCCATGAACTCCCCACTGCGCAATCGACGCAACAAAGGGGGGGCTTCGCCCTCCTCTAACCCCCTGGTTAACTACATGGGCTAGTCGTGGAAAGAATATAACACAACTCAAGAATTTTGGAGAAGGTCACTAGCAAGGTATTAGAAAGGTTTTTGCACAGTTTCTGGAAGGACAAGAGCCCTCGACTTGATGTCCTATCTATTGAATTATATACTCACTATTATGATTTTATTAGTAAAGGCATACTTTGGTTTGTGGAATTCTAAAGTATACATGGGAAAATTATTTCCCATTTTAATACCACTCCCATTTCTCTCATCCTAGAATCTAAAAATGCTTCCTCCTTTGAGCATTTTCACTCTATTTCGCTCTATAATATAATCTACAAAATCATATATAAAATTGATACAGGAAGGATAAAACAGTTACTACCCAATCATATTTATTTGGAGCAATTTGGATTTATAAAAGGAAGTTAGATCCATGAAGCCATGGGATTGGCTTAAGAAAGTTTGTATATCAAAAAGTTAAAAGGCGTCATCTATAAGGTTGATCTCTCAAAATCTTTTGAAAAAGTTTGATGCATATACATCAAGCTTCTTCTACTTCACTTGGACTTGCACTAGAAGTTTGTTGATTATATTTATAGCTACATCAACACAACCTCCCTTTCCATCCTCATTAATGGATTTTCTTTTGCTCCCCCTCGCCCCCAAGAAAAAAAAATTATCAAGCAGGGTTGTCCCCTCCCTACCCTCCTTTTTCTTCTCGTATTTAAGGGCTTAATAAAATATATTATAAATTAAAAGAAACATCATCTCATCTCAATATCTCCATATCACATTTTCTATTCATGGAAAATATTCTAATTTTCTTGAACAAAGAGCTAAAAATTGTGAGGCTATTAAAGAAACTTTTGTCACATTCTCTATTTCTTCAGGAATGAAAACCAATCAAGGTAACTCTACCTTGTTTGCAAATGAATTTGATTATGAGGATAAGGTTTGAGTTAGAAAAAATCTTGTAAAATCTATGGAAAGTTTGGGAGCCCTCTCTAAATATCTGTGAGAGTCACAAACAACTAAGTTGCATTGTTCACTCTAAAGCTCTTGATGCAAATTTCCCTATTCAAAAACATCACTTATTTTCACATTTCTAGAGACTCCAAGATTGTTATTGACTCGATGAAGGGGACTACTAAACATAGAAACTACATTTTGCTTCCTATATACCAAAGAATTATTTCAACAATCATTTATTTTAATTCTATCTCATTTGATCATATCTACAGATGTAGGAACAACCAAGCAAATGAAACGTCCAAGTGTGGATTTAAAATGGACCAAAGTAGCTAGAATATCACAAAAGTTAAAGAATATGGCATCAAATAACCTTCTCTCAACCCTAGGGATTGATCACAAATTCACTACTGTTTTTATGTACCTTTCATACACTCTATGATACTAGATCCTTATTATGATCATCACTCTGAGATTTTTTGACAGACTTTATATGACGTCTGATCACATGTTTTTTTTTTAATTATTATTATTTATTTATTTATTATTTTTTTTTTTTTTTTTTAATTTTTTTTAAGGTAACTTGTTGATAATTTCAATAGATAGAAGATATATAACTGACATTAGGGTATTTTTTAAGGATTTAAATATTATGTTATTTATAGTATTATTGGTGATTATTTTAACTTGAAAATTCATGCATATAGAATGTAGGAAAATTGTCAATAAAAAACATGTAATTTAACTTTAAAATTGGTAAATATTTGGCAAATTTTATCCATTTAATCATATATATGTAAAAAATAGGCGAATTGTTTACCAAAATGGTGAATATATTTTTAGGAAAATGTCCCAAAGAACTAATTTGTGAAATTTCCCCCCTAAATTTTTCCCTGATGGAAATTTATAAATCAGTAATATTTTTGGCTCAATGTCTTGGGAATGTGACTTTATGCACACCAGATGTTTGAAAATAATCCTTCAAGCCAAGTATTGTAAAGAGTTTTAGCCTGTTGATCCTCCTCGCTTCTAAAGGGAGCATTGTCTAGGATATAGCCATTGGAATTCCTCGGCATGTACAAATGTAATATTATTTTATACGAATAATATTACAATTTTTTTCCCTGGATAAAAAGAAAGCAATCTATAAACATCAACAATAGATATTACTATAATTGGGAAAGATATAAATACTTAACACCTCCTTTTTTGTTGAATTTTGAGATATTCATTAGAACATTCATATTTTCTTGGTTGACTTTGAAGAACCATCAAATGTTATGCCATACACTATATGTAAGAAGTTGAAGGCAACATTGACTAAATGTCTAATGCACATCATTCAACTCTATAGATCATAAGTGAAAGTAATTGGTGAGTTAAAAGATGTTCTAATTAGGGTAGTGTCAAATCTAAAAGTTCACTAGGTCATTGACATAGTTGTGGTTAGCTGTAGCCACTCCACCCCACATTTTCCTGCTTTTACTAGCTCTCTAAGATAAACATGAGATGAGAGTTATTATGACATGACCCAACATCCAAGTTCCAGTTATGGAAGTGGGGTATATAAACTATAAACATACTACAACCTCCTAGGAGCACCACATCCCCCAGATACTAGACAACATATTTTAATGACCTTTCCTTAGGCCAGAACTAAGTTTTTCCTAACCCTACATCCAAATTGCATGCATTCCAAGATGCGCATGCAGTGGGAAATCTCCAGTCACATGCACATGCCTTTCTCTGTGCAATTGCAACTGATACCTCCTAGTTCAGAGGGTGCAGATAGAACCTAGTTCCATATTTTTGGGCTAGTCTTTAGGCCAATTACCCAGATCTACCGAGACCCTTCCTTAACTCTATCAACAAGGTCTGTGTGTATGTATACTTAATTATAGGCTCTACTGCTGCTCCAAACTTGGAAAATACATGATGATCATTTTTTAAAACACCTGGTAAACATAACACCTATGAGTCATGAATGCATATCTATACAATAACTCATTAAATTCATCAGAGAATCATCCAAAAGGCTTATCACCCCCTCTTGTTAGCTTCTTCAAACACATATTATCTCATGCATTCAAATATATGACCAAGATCCCATCAAACCATGCAATAGAACCATAACAAGAGCACATCACATAATAATAAATACACCATGTTTATAGCAATCATTTACCAGAATGAAACCATGACAAAACAATCATAAAATCAACACAATAACCAATACATGTGCTGATAGATATCAATAAGAAATAACACATAATAACATATGCATAAAGCCAAACATGTCAAGGACCTCCATATACCACCTGAACATATATTGGGACTGAACCAAATCTTTCAGCCCAATCAAACCCATGCCATATTCAAAGCATGAATGTGGGATCACATTGGATAAACCAAAATGAAACTAACTAGGGCTTCCATAGGCTAAACCACTTCAACCTTCAACCATAGTGATTTCACTTAAATCGGTCTTGTTTTCACCAAAACCAAACAAGATTGGATGCTTTCAAATTTCTTCACCATACCTAGAGGAATTTTCCTATCTCCACCCATATGTCAAGATTTACAATAGAAATCCCATCTCCACCCTTGACCCTTGGGAATTTTCCTGAGACCACCTCAAACAGGATCCGTAATATATCGACCATCCAAAGCTTAACCAAAACAAGGAACCCACTACATCATGACTATCTCGGAAATGGAAAGGAAAGGTTTAAATCACTGTCAATCCAAGAAATTCTCATGATAATGATAAAAAATAACCAAATAACCAAATGCATGTACCATGCATTCAAATATCAACATGATAAATCACACATGCACATTGTTACCTACAAATATACAACTATTTTCTGTCCTAACTTGTTGTTATCCAAAATTCCTCTTGTGCTCCGTCACTTTCCTTGGTTATCCTTTGCTTGCTTGTGTCCAAGTTCTCTTTCTCTCCTCTTGGAGTTCAATTATGAAACTAATCAAAAGCTGAGCAAAAGCTTTCAAATATTTCTAGGTTCCTTTTTATCATTGATGTCTGGTGTCCCTTCCTTTCCTTTCCTATTTTCTTTCATTTTCCTTTATTTTCTCTCTAATTTCACTTGCATTCATATTCCTATCCCTTCATCTTCATTTTCTCCTATTTTCCTTTATTCTTTTAATTAATTTCCGCTTATTTCCTTTTTCCTTTTTCTAATGCTAATGCCAATTTCCATAGTCAATGTGATGCTTTACCCTCCATTCATATTGGAATATGTGTCCCATGACCTTGGTTGATTTTTTCATTTTTAAATGGAAATATAACCTAAGGATGTTACAAACCCCTCCACCTTTGGTGAACACTGTCCTTGGTGTTATATGACACTTACGACCAACAAAACATATTGCTTATGGAGCTTTATAAACACAACTTGGTGTTGTAAATACAATGGCAACTACTAAAAACATCACAAACATAATTCTTATGGAGCTTTATAAACAAAACTCGATACAATATATACACATATATACATATGCACATTTTCCTCAAACAACAAATAAAAGGACCTGATGTTTGCATAAAGGACAAGGGATTTCAGAGGATCACACCTCCACCCTCAAAAGAAGTACTAAGATTCACCTCCTTCCCAATAATTCTAGAATCCACTGCTAATATTAAAGTTTACCTCCAATATCGAATGCTACAATACTTGCGCTACTTGCTCTCTTAGCAAACAATTACTAGCTCATTTTCTCGGGGCACACTCGTAATGTGCTTCTGATTCCATTTGGAAATGATATTGACTGAAATAAATTTATTCCATGTCCTTCTCTTTTATGATTCCCAATCCCTTAGGAAATCTGGTCACCCCCTTCCATTCAGTGACTCACCTTCTAAGTTCCCTAAGGTCACTCTTCTTTTCTTCCTACTCCCTCAAGCAATATGCCCCTTAACTAGGTTTCCTTGCATCAGAAGGTCCAAAAACCAAGGCATGTCCCTGCCTCAAAACCATCAAACTAGTCATAACATGCTTATGTTAATCAATGGACACTATTGGGTACCACTGTCCCATAATGGCCCTTCCCTTGAATTATTTACCTACAAACTACTGTATGGTCCAATTCCTTTTGCTACTACTCCTAATTCTCTTGCATCCAGTTCCAACCACCCAAACTTTGGCATTTCCATGCTTTCTTATACCAAGCACATATTTTTCATTAGACTCAAAAGGAATTGTAATAAATTCAAATCATACCTGATTGATAGCTCATCAATAAGGAAACACTTGCAATTTTATTTAATTTCTGTCACAACAAATCAAATTAGCTCCTTTATCAAACCATCATGTATAAACATATCACATATTGTTAACTCAAAACTCAACCATCATAAATCAGAATTCCATATTATGTTCATAATTTTGAAATTAAAAACTTAAATAAAATATTGATGCTTATATTTAAGTTGGTCTTTGCTTCTACCTTTGTTCTTTTTCCTTTCCATACACACACTTAATCAGTTTCCAACAATTAGCAAGCACCCAATGTCTTCTCTTCTCTTCCATATGTAATATCAACAATAAGGGCATCTAGAGACTATATTCCCTCCATCCTCAACATAAGAAATAAGGGTATCTAGAGACTATACCACCTCTACCCTCGATATCAACAACAAGGGTATCAAGAGACTATATTGCCTCTACCCTCAATATCAATAACAAGGGTATCCAAAGACTATACTGCCTCTACCCTAAATATCAACAAAAAGGGTATCCAAATACTATACTACCTCTACTCTTAGTATCAAAAACTCAATATTGGTCTCTGCACAAGCTGTCCAAGGCTCCAAGGACTACTATCTTAACCTAACCCAAATACAAGCCATTACAAGGCTCCAACCCACAACCTCCAAGGAATCTTAGTTGTTACATAGCTCCAAAGATCCCATCCCAATCCACAAGCTCCAGAGATCCTGAGAAATAATCCCTTCACAACATGTACACATACACATAGTTTACAACACAATACATACATGTACACACAATACAACACAATGAATACACATGTCACAATACATAGACTACACAATACACATGACATAGTACAACACGTACACAACAAAACATGTACAACATGTACACAAAAAAACATGTACACCATGTACACAAGAAAGCATGTACAACATGTACACAACAATAATAATGCACATCCAAAGACCACACCATCTCTACTAGGAAACCTTGCCTATAGTGTCTTTCCCACACCTTAGTACATGCATCCACAACCCAAGTCATTGGTTTGTGGCTCTTTCCACTATCCATGCTTGTCCCATCATGCCGCAAATCACACTATTTTCATTCTATTTATGTATCCTTCAACATTTTCTGCCCATAACATAAACATAGGCATAATTATAAGCACATAATATCAAAATCATATCCACATGATACTGACCCCATAGACCTTTCAGGGCTACTTTCTCACTTGAAATCAAGAATCTGTTCATGCCATTCACCTGCATAAAGTAATCATTCTTCAACAAGAATGATCCATGATGACCCTGTCACACACACGCACACACACACATCATGATCACGACACAATTACCAAGGTTCATAAGATCAAGATTAAGAGAACTTCCTTTATCCATGCAACTCATGCACCATATTGAGAAAAAGCTCCCAACTTAGCCAAGGCATCTGGAACCTCAAATCCATTTACTTTACCTTTACTGATTACCTTTCTCATGATTGTCCTTCCACTATCCCTTTTCCCCAATGGACCCAACCAACCCAACTAGCTATCATATTCTTGCCTTTAGTTTCCCTTTATTCATGCACTGGGCTTCATCTAGGTCTATTATTACTTGTTGGGTTTCACTCAAATATCCTTGAGCTCCATTAACTTTACTCTTTCCCAGATGAATTACCAAGAACCTCAAAACATACAAGGTAAGAGCAAGAAGGAAGGATAAAGAAAAAAAGGAAAACCAAACAATAAAGCAACACCACAAGCAAAGTGACATGGAAATGCACCAATCATAGTCAAAACTGCAAATCAAGAACAAACAAATCGCAAGACACCAAAAGAAAAAAACTTTTAATAGAGTCCATGACTTAACTCCCATGGTTTGCTAGTGCTTCAGAGGGTTCATGAACGAAAGATAAACCCAAGCCTTCCTCAAGATCTATGGAAATCTCTTTTTCCATGCAATTCCCTACATCGCACTGCCATAAACACAAAAATATCAATGCATTAATAAATATAACAATATGCCAGTTACCTTGCCCAGTTGTACAAAATATGTTGTCCTGCAACTGGACACATGCATGCATCATATCTCAAGGGATTCCAATTAACTTGATGAATTCAACTATAACTGGAAACCAACTATTATGCCCACATATAATCAACCATCTTCCATGTAGCTTCCTCTGCCCCAAAGTTCTTCCATGCACTTTAACCTCCTTTATTTCTCATTCTCGAAGCATGATATTATTCTGCTGCAAGATGTATTGAGGCTCTGCCACCCTGATGTGAAGGATAATACCTCCTGTGATGATCTCCACTACATCTCCAACACCTCAAAGGTTTCCTAACATCACCTTTGTTCAGTTGCTTCTTAGGTTGAGACCCATGTCCTCTCTCAGTTGCATTGAACTTCTTATGAGGTTCTACATTTTCCTTACCACCAGCATCCTTATATTTTCTTCACTTCTCAAGCCTTTTTCCTTTAGTTTTTTCATTACCCATCCATTCACTCTTGAAATCAAGCTTGTGCTTTGATTGTTCATAACAATACTTCAAAATTTATGTTGGCTTCTTCCAATAACCGAGGCTCATCAAACTCAATCCATCCTTGGAATGCTACTGGAAACCTGTTGATGAACCTTTGAATCCTTTCTTTCTCATCCTAAGCTCATAGAATTCCTTGGCCTTTCCATCATGATATCTCTCATACAGGCACTTCTTCTTGAAGAGAATTTCAAACTCATCCCATGGAACTATGCTTCGACATCTTCTGACTTAGTCAACTCACCATCAAAAGTAGGAGGATTGGATTTCTTGAACTCCTCTCGTAAATACCCCCTCTCACTTGTCCTATAAGGATGTTGGCAGTGATGACGATGATGTATCTCAAAAGTAGAACTAGAATAAAATCTACGAGTGCTAGCGATCCTCTCAGGTGTATCCAAGAGTCTGCCACTCTTCACTGTATCCTAACTATCCATCTTGTAGCTTTTTTCAGACCTACTTCCATGTGCACCCTTAGTATTTTCTTCCTGCTGATTCTCATGACTGATTCCAAACTGTCCCTACTTTTGCAAATTTAAAAGACTATGGAAAATTATTGCATTAACCTTGGCTTGCTTCTCTTGATCTTTCACAAGCCTTTCCCATGCTTCAATAAACTTGTTATTATCCGATTTTCAACTTCTAATATTTTCCTTCAATCTTATCAATGTATCTACTAGATCAGGAGAGTCTCCCTCTTCCCATTTCTCAATTTATCTCTCCCATCCCACCATTGTCTCTTCCAGTCTATACTGGGAGTTATATGCATTTTACTCAACTATCTTTCTTTTCATCTCTTGGCCTTCTATTTCATTTACAAGCATACCATGTTAGATAAACCAAATAGAAGACATAATCAAAACCATACCTCAATGCATCTCAAGGGAGGTTGTTACATATGCACAAGTTAGTCTAGATTAGCATGATACACAATAATATCAAGAACTTAATTGTCACGCAAGAAACTGCAATGAAAAATCTCAACATGCATGTGACCACAATTAATATAACAACAAATCAACTATCATGCATGAAAACGGATGCACGTGCATATTACCGCACTAATTAACTAGCATCTATCATGCATGTAACCACAACAACAATAAAATGATTGACATGCATATGAACGCAATGCATATAATATCAATTAACCATCACGCATGAATAAATGACATGTGTATGACTGTAATGAAAATAAATCGACCGACATGCATGCATGATAATATATAAACCTTCATGACAATCTGCTTCTATCCCAAGATCTAGTAATACAACCTTGCTCTGGTACCACTTTGTAACCACCCTACCCTACATTTAATCGCTTCTACCATCTATCTGGGGTAAACATGAGCTAATAGTTACTTTTACAAGACCCAACATCCAAGTTCCAGCTATGGAAGTGGGGTCTACAAACCAGAAAATATTGCAACCTCCTAGGAGCACCACATCACCCATAGACAAAATCTGTTGATGACCTTCCCCTTAGGTGGAACTAACCTTTTCCTGACCCTATATCCCACCCACATGCATCCAATATGTGCAAGTGGTTGAAAATATCCAGCGGCATGCATATGCCTTCCTCCATGCAGTTGCAGTTGAGATCTCCCAATTCATAAGGTGCGACGAGCAACCCAATTCCATATTTTTTGTCTAGTCTTCAAGATAACTGCCAGATCTACCCAAAACCTTCTAGAACTCTATCAATAAGGTATGTGTGTTTGTATAATTAATTTCATGCTATAATCTTGCACGAAACTTTACATACACATGATGATGATTTCTGCAAACAATTGGTAAACATAGTACCTATAGGTCATGAGTTCATATCACACAATAACTCATTAAAGCCACTAGAAAATCATCCATAAGTATTATTTTCCTCTCTTGCTAGTTGCAGCAAACACATATTAGCTTATGTATTCAAATTTATGACCAAGAGCCTATCAAACCATGGAATATAACCATAATAAGAGCACATCACATACTAATAAATAAACCATGCTTATAACCAACATTTAACTAGAATGAAACCATGACAAACTAGTCATAAATCAGTATAATATTCAATACATGTGCTCATAGATATTAATAAGAAATCACACAATAACATATCCATAAAGGCAACCAAGTCAAGGACTTCCATGTATCACCTGCCCATAGATTGGGACTGAACCAAATATTATTTTAGTCCAATCATCCATGTTCCATAGTCCAAGTATGAATGTGGGATCACATGTGATAAACCAAAACAAAATCAACAAGGGATTATATAGGCTAAACCACCTCAACCCTCAACCACAATGATTTCACCTAAACTGGTCCAGAAATCACCAAAACCAAACAAGCTTGGATGCCTCCGAATTTTTTCACCATACCCAGAGGAATTTTTGTATCTCCACTCATCTGTTAAGAGTTCTAGGAGAAATCCCATCTTGACACTCATCCCTTGGGAATTTTCCCGAGACCACCTCAACCAGGATCTAAAATCTACTGACAAATGAAAGGTTAACCAAAAAAAGAACCCACTACATCATGGTTATCCAAGAAATGACAAGGAAAGGTGGTAACCATTATCAATCTAGGAAATTCCCACACAAATGAAAACAAAATTACCAAATAACCAAATGCATGTACCATACATTTGAATCCTAGAAATCTAAATCACACATGCACATTGTTAAGTGCAAATCCATATTTATTTTCTATATTTACTTGCTACTGTCCAAACTTCCTCTCACACTCCCTTACTTTCCTTACTTATCCTTTGCTTGCTTTCTTTCTTATGTCCAAGTGCTCTCTCTTTCCTCTTGGAGTTTGATTTCTGAAACTAATAAAAAGCTGAGCCAAAGCTATCAACTATTTCTTAGGTGCCTTTTTATCATTAATGTCTAGCGTCTCTTCCTTTCCTTTCCTCTTTTCTTTCATTTTCTTTTATTTCCTCTCTAATTTCCCTTGCATGTATATTTTTGTCCCTTCATCTTTATTTTCTCCTATTTTCCTTTATTCTTTTAATTAATTGTCATTTATTGCCTTTTTATATTTTTCCAATGCCAATGCCAATTTCCATAGCCATTAACTAAACACAGGTGACCCCTAATGTGATGTTTTACCCTCCATTCAACTTGAAATACATGTCCCATGTCCTTGGTTGATTTTTTCCTTTTTACATGGAAATATAACCCATGGATGTTACATTAGAATTCCATAAGATTATGGTCTCTAGCTTAGTAGAGACTTGTCATAGATATTAGAAGTTTACTTTGCATCAAATTAGTCCCATTTATGGTAACCATGGAATGGATAACCTAACAAAGAAATAATTAATAGGAAGAATGCTTGAAGCATACCATAATTAATTTAGTAGTATCCATTGAACCTTCATCATCTAAATATCCAATTGTAGGAAATTATGCATTGGACTCTAATTTTGGAAGTTTTATTATTTTGGCATTTAGAGACTAGTAACATAGATTTTAGATTTGGTTTTACAATATTATATCTGTAACACCCCAAGGATAAATCCCATGTAAATTTTACATTTTTTAATAGTCTAGTGAGTCAAGATGTGTGGGGATTGCATGCGTACATGTATATAAGTATTATGGGGTCTGTTTGCCTATGTTTATACATTTTAAGGTCAAAGCATCTATGTGATTTTAGGCTAGGTGGCCTATGTGTTGAAATGCTATTGAGCCTAACTATGTAAATATGTAATCACATTGATATTAAATATATTGCTACTACAAAGAAAGTTAGACAAGAGAGACGGGGTTCTAGGACTTCGTGAGTGGGAAAGTGGGCTAAGGGCTAGGTGATGAGGGGCTTAAGCCTAAGAGGTTAAGCCATTATTAAATGAGCCTAAAGTCAAAAGTGTGCATGTTTTTATCTAAAAGTGGGAAAATGGGATTCTCAATGTACCATTTTCCAAAAAGGGCACATGCATATAAAAAGTAGGGAGCTTAGTGTAATTCCCATCTTTCCTTCCATTATTCTCATTCATTGTGACTACTGGATTTGTTTGAGGGTAGTATGACCCCATAATACTATTACCCTATGGACCCTTGGTGGATCTAGGTATGGAAATAGGTTTCCCTGGTATGGGGCCGATGGGTATGTGTAGACTCTTGAGGGTAGTTGAAACTGTTGGAAGCCATAGGGCTCTAAGATTCCCTCATCAAAATATATTGGAATCCCTAGATGGGTAGTGGCATGGCTTGGAGGATTGTGGGTGTAGAGAAGGGGGTGCATTGCCATGGATTGTGCATACTGATGAGGGATGAGAGGCTGTAGGTTGTGTAGTGGTTAATCTAGGGTGCTAGATTAGACTAGATTTAATGTCAACCAAGGTAGGTAAACTTAGAGGCACGTGTCTAAAGTCTATATAACTAAAAGGATCTCATATACCTAACTAAGTGTCTACTGTGACAGGCTACAACACTCCTTTACAGGAGATTGAAATATGTTTCCTTTCACACTTTAACACTCAGATCATCTAATTTAATTAACTATTCTAAAGAAACAACGTGTTACTAGTCTGAGTTTTCAACCCTCTTACAAGGATATCATTCAAAAAAGCTCTTTCCAGCTAACACACTAAGCATTCATGAAAACCAAAAAGTCTTTTAAACACACTAAAACTCAAATGCATGAAAACAGAGTCCACGGAGATACTTCAAAATTCAATGGTCGATCAAATCTTTTACAAGATCTTGTTCAATAATCTAGCAATCGAATTCTCAAGCTATCACCATGAATCATACAATAATACTTGCAAGAACTTCTAATGGAATCAATAAACTCATAGGCAAGAAAATAACATCAAACTCTATTCAACACTATTCAGATTTGAAAATGCTATGGAAATGAAAATAAAAGTATACCAATCTCCACGTAGGGCCTGTCCATGCTTCAATGACACACTTAGGAAACTTCAGGTGATGAAAAAGTTAATGCATAAGCATTGTAATGGTGGAACGATGCCTGTAATCAATTTCTGGAAATCAAATTACATGCAAGAGCAATGTTCTGGAAACAATACACAAGAACAACTTTCAGGAAACAATACGCAGTCTTTTAATCTGCTTATCTCCTATTGTTTTGTTCACTAACTTTCCCTCTAGTCTATAATCGAATGTACATAGATTATCATGCAGATGTTTTTTCTTTTACAAAAAAGGTGATTTTTGTTTTTTCTAATCTTAATTGATTTCCAAAACAAAACGAAATCAGTTTAGGTAACTCTGGCTTTTTGTTGCTTTTGTGACCAAAAAGGCTGGGTTTGACCAGCATTGACCATGTATCCAGGAGCTTTAGATTCATTGTTGAATAGATCTTTCACCATGTATGTACATCCTAGATCATGTTCCTATCCTTTGTTTTGATTTTCCTGCCATGCCACATGTCACATCATAAACCATTTATAGGAAGTCATGACATCCTGTAATTTTGTTGAAAAATTCTAATTTTTAACATAAAAAATCACAAATTAAATTTAATGTAAAATAACAACTATAATGCTTTGATTAATCAATTTCAATGGACTATGAGGGGTTTATGGGAGAAAATGATAGACAAATGATGGATTTCTAGAAGAAAAGGATGGCAATGAAATGGTACCAACACCTTCCACATCATCTTCATCTTGTAAATCTAGTTGCGTGTCATCTTGAATTTAGTTGGCTCCTTCACCTAGTTCCTTAAGATATCCTTAGAGTTGGAATTGGTGATATGTATGCTGAAGGGTGTTTCCCTCATGATCACTGGCTTCGGCAAGTGGTACATCTGTTGATAGTCTTGTGGCTTGAAAGTAGCAATCTCTATCCCACTGACACTTCTCAATACCATTTTCTCAGGATCAGTGTGCAAGATGATCCAATGTATCATGTCCGTGCATGGGAACACGAGATACCTGCATCCAATCCGGTAAAAGACAGACTTGTGAATGTTCAAATAGACCTTGCGGTCTTCAAGATCTCCCCCAAATGTGACTGAGAATGCATCATTGATCTCTTGCCATTTCAACTTGATGTCTTTGTCTACAATCAACTTGGCGTCTTCGTAAATTGGCAAACTCATGGACACTCGCTCAACTGCATCTCCAGTTGCACTTCCATTGGTGTCCTTTGACCCTACTCTCTTGCAAGCAATTGATCCTGAACTGCTGAAAGATGGATGAACACCTACTACATCTGGATATATGGAAACATGCATGGCAAGAAATCTGTCTACTGAAAACAGTGCAAACTTTGAGGACTGACATGCAACATACTTGGGAGACTGATGGTAAGGATTGCTCAATTTTGACTAGGAGGCCGGGAGACTGACTACCAAAACTATGAAAAAGGTATTCTAGACTATTGGGAGGTTGGTTGACTACTAGAATTGTGCAATGTGCAATCCAAACTGGCATGCTGGGTGTTGAGATTGCACAATGCACAATTTCAGCTGACAAGTCATGTAGGCCCAGGGATTGCATTGCATAATTTTCTGGACCAACAGACACTGCCTCTCAAAATTGTATAAAGCAAGTATGGAGGAAACTGCTTGGCTATATTTTCACATTTTATGGAAGGAATTCAGAGCCTTCCCTCTTATAAATGCGCAATGATGTCTAGGCAAGGCAGAGTCCAGGCCAAGGTTGCCCAGATCCGCTAATGGGCGAATGAAAACATATGAAGATTTGAATGTGTGGCGAAACTGAGTGTAAAGAGTGAATGATCATGCATGCAAACATTGAATGCAATATTCTAAAAACAAAAAAACATGCATGTTTGTGAAACGAGTCGCTGAATTGGCGACCGTCCATTCAAAACAATTTCATGCATGCGACAATAGTGAGGAGCAAACAAAAACTGAAATGATGCTTGTCCAGGCTAAGATGCATGCAATCAACAAAAAATGTTCGCAGAAATCAAGCAAACAACACTCACACAAGACAAAACACAAAAAGTGACAGAAATGCTGCAAAAGACAAGTAAAGTAGAGTTACCCATAAATAGTTGAGCTAGATGTGCCAAAGACTCCTAGATGTGCTGTGGGATGTCAAAGCTCTAAGATTGATGTGAAGAATGAGCTATCAAGCATCGAATAAATAAGTTTGAGGCTCATGACACACATGCCACAAATCTAGGAAAAAGGGACACTTGGAAGAAAGTTTCTAAAATGATCTTTGCATGTAACCTCCAGCTGCTAAAAATAGATCCCTAAAATCTAGGGATGCTTTTTTCATGTTTCTTTTTTCTATTTCAAGAAAAGCAACCCATGTATGCAAATCAGGTTTGCTGGGTCCCGGGTGGAACTGGTCAACCTGAAGGCACATGCAACAACCTGCTTGACTGAGAGAGAATTTTGAGCAATTTTTGGGAGGAGTTGGGCTTGCTGTCTCAAAGGGATTGCACAATTTCTAGGAGGAATAGGTGATTGCTGCGCAGAATTGCACAATTTCTGGGCTAAGCTGTAGTGCTGGGACATATTTCACAATTTCCCCAAGGAAGGCTGTTGAATTGTATTGCACAATTTCCGGGCCCAACAGGCTGCCCAATAGATTTGCACAATTTTTGGAGGGAAGCCTGGTTCCCCTCTAAAATTGTGCAATTTTCTGAGGGAGCTGCTCAGTCACCAACTGGCCCAAGTCTGGAATGGAAGCATGTGAGGGGAGTGAAGACACGCTGCTGAAAAACCAATGAAGCCTATGTAATTGAAAATGCAAGATATGCTGCGAAGATGGTTGGCAGGGAGGCTCCAAAATGAAGCTAAGGAAAAATTTTGGAGGGTGGTTGTAGCTGCTACAAAACTTGGGGACACACTGGTAGAACTCTAGCTCTCTGAATGGACCTTGGTCATGATAAGAAAGTCTAAGACCTACGGAAGTATTGTTCAGTTCTTTGTTCATCTTGGTTTCCACACTTGCTTGACTGTAAGATGTAGCATCTGCCAAGCTCATAGTTGGTCAACACATATTCCAAGCCAATCCAACACAGTTGTTTTTATTGGGGATGAGGGGAATATTGGTGCAAAAGCCGTATGGTTGTTGGAGTTTTAGTTTCATCTCTGGTGTTGCTCCGCTGCCAGCAGGCATGGACAATACCTCGACGGAGTCACACAGGAACAAAAGCATCACTCCACTACCAACAAGCCTAGTTAATACCCTGATAGATTTACTTTCATCACCTCTTTGTGTAGGAAACCTTTCTCTTCTTGCCTTCTTCATTTTTTCAAAAAGTTTTTACATTTTCATAACTGTGCATAACATTTATTCATTTCAAAGGCGGAAGAGGGATCCTGACTTATTGAGAGTAGGAGAGGTTTTTCCTTCAAAGAAGTAGTTTATATATACCTCTGACGTGCTTGTTAAGGTTTTCCCCCTCACCTTACTCTACTTGACTGAGATGACAAGGATTAACCAAAAAACAACTGAACAGAGTAGGTTATACTAGTTACCGCGCAAGCATTATGTTTTCAGCAAGGTTCACTTCGAACAATACATATTTTCCATTGATGCATCATTGAATGAAAACAACAAGTTCTTCAAGCAGAGATAGGACGATAGCTAACCAAGTATTGATAATTGCACAAGTCCTCTTGTACTTTACCCTGCTTGTTTCAAGATTCGTGTACAGTTTTGTGCGAAACTAACCTATGAATGTAAACAAGCAAACAAACACAAAACAAAACAAAAGCATAAGTAAATGCGTAAGAAAAGCAAGAAAGAAAACAAACAGGCAAGCAATAAAATGAAAAAATTAAGAAGAAAACAAGCATGCTAACAAACACTACTCCTACTCCTAAGCTAACAGTGGACGGGTCTGCTCATGTGATGTGATACTTCCAATGTAGCCACTGATGCATTGGCTGACCCATGTTGGTGAAGGTATGGTTTGCGAACAACACATATGTGTGAACCAACAGAGAAGAAAGATATAACAATGAAGACAGACACACTCTGAGTTTGAATGCATCCACAGAACATAAGTGGGTGCGAGTGCATGACATGCAATCCGTGGACTTACCATGGTGCTGTGTGACACTACATATAGCCATTAAGCATACGCATACTCTTGAATATGACATGCAAGCAAACGAAAGAAACAAAGACAACCTGTGTCATGCATGCATGGTTTCTATGTAAGATTACTCCAATGCATGAGTGATGTGATCATGTAGTTTGAGTGGAGGAAGCATGATCTGTGTACGAGATTGTTCTTCAATGCATACATATGAGTGATGAGGAGCCTTGGGTGTTTCAACAATTTCCTCATTGGAAGTGAAACCAACCTTAGGACAACAAGGATCTAACATAACCATCAGCTCGGGCTGAAGTGCGTCGACAGTCCGTGGGGTCTCGACTTCGTCGAGAGATAGGTCATCATAAACAGGTGGCTTTGAAAAATCAACAACTATAGAATCATCATCGTGATCGAATACGGGGGTAAAGAGATCACGACAGCTACAAGAAGCAAAACAAAATATTTCATCGGCTTCCTCATGATCTGATGAATCAAACATAGGGTTGATGAGAAGCGGAAAAATTCACCCTATATGTTTCCGGAAAAAGGTAGATGAAAAATCAAGTGGATTTCAAAGAATGTTTTTTTCTCTCCGCTGTTAGATGATAGACTGACATCCGATGAGTTCTGCGAATGATCAACAATGGGTGCATTCGTAGATGGAGATACACATGCAAATTAGGGATGGCATAATCAAGAAAGATATCAAGAAAAAACAGAGGAGGCACGAACGGAAGGGAGTCATCCTTCGTTGAGGGTTGATGCTTAGGCCCCCAATCATAATATCCATGAATGACATCGCATGTTGGTTGTGCAACACCAACTTGTCAATAGCTTGATCCTCGTTCACAACAAGTGTAGAGTCTGGAATGGAAGAACACAAGACAGTGCAATCCAGAGGATCAATAGAACATGAAGACAGAGGTTGAGGTAAGACATGCATGCAACAACCCATGGACTTCAGAACCAAATCTGTGTGAAAATTGAGAGAAGTGATGTTCAGAGGATGTGACAGTTGAACGAGTGCGTGTGCACGTTTTCCCAAATCACTCTACAATAGTGGAGCTGTTTGATGAGGGGATGACAAACAGTCACTTGTGACAGTGACCATGTTCATCTATGATTGTAGAGCTCCATCATCGAAGTATGCTGAGCGGGGCTTGGGCTTGAACTTGTTTTTAGGGTCGATGGATTTGGTAAGGTAATATTCAAGTCTATCCATGAGATAATGGAATTTCATCTGACTTCTCGGAGCTTGAAACTTCAATACATGAAAGCAGTCCAAAAATTCCATAGGTGATTCTTGTGGGGTCTTCCGTTGTGCTAACAATTTTTGGTCAAGAGGCTCTGGATCAAAATGATGGAAAGTATATTTAATGAGATCACATAACTGCTCAAGTGAGTGCATGTTGCCAGGAGGCAGATTCCAGCACCACCATTGTGGGGATTCACAAAGTGTGTATGCAAGCAGCAGACTGGCCTCTTCATCAGAGAATTCATCTTCTTTGTCAAGCATTACAAAGAAGTCTTATAAGTACATAGCCCAGGCCACTTCACCTTCACCATCATACGTGAATTTGGAAAAGAGATCATAAAACTCCCTAATGATGTCGAGAGGTTAAACATGCAAAATACATCATGGAGGGATGAGTGTGACAATATCCATGATATATGTGCAAAGATTCAAAACAATATGAGAGGACACAACTTTTCATCTGGACCTCCTTCTAGCGCAGGAAGTGTTGATGGTGCTGGACCCACCAACATTTTAAGGGGATCTCCTCGGTAAGAAGTCCCAACTAGACCTCAGACTATTTGGTGTAGGAGTCCTAACAGTGGGTTGTACGCTATCGCTTTGACCGTAGTTACGCATAGAGGCAAGTAAGATGTCCCTATTGGTAGCAAGGGTGTGACATGCAAAGAAAGCCAAGGAAGGTGCATGAATGGTTCTAACACACAAAAGGTGGAATGAGTGCGCCCTTGGAAACTTGTGTAAACACACAACTTAGAAGGGAACACATGAGAAAAGATGCATCACAAACTGGAAGGAGGGTGAACCAACAATCCAAAGTGATGGTTAAACCAACAACACACTTCAGTAAGATTCATACATACATATATAGAAAGAGTTTATACGTACATGTGTAAGCAAACAGAGACATATATCATTAGAGTAAACAAGTTAACTGAAATACAATAACAACATATGCATGAAATGTGCTAGCTGTGTTATATTAAGAAGTTAAAGTTCCAATCATACGGTACAACCATGAACAACCACTAGTCCTAATAACAAAATGCTATAGTCACTTCTGCCTGCTCCTCCAAAGAGATGTACTAGCTCTACACTGTGGAGAAGCCAAGGCTTGTTACAATACTCTCCAAGCTTTCTCTAAGATACTCCTATCAGAAGTTTGGCTAACCAAAAGCCTCTACAATGAGTTATGAGGTACTATACATAACAAAGTGTGGGGTGACCTTTGACATTCCCCTTTGTGATTGTTCATCTACCCTCATGACTCTTCAACTACTCTATGACTGTTACATTCAACTATCGACACTTTAACTTCCACTTAAGAAGATGTTACATATGATCTGCACATGTACCCATGTGAGACAAAATAAGCTTGAGTAATCCATGCAATACATCACTATGAATTAGACAACTATGGGAAGACCAACTCTTCGACATCCTCATGATGGTCGACAGTGGCGCACTGATGCCAAGCTTGGTAATCCGTGATGGTGTCCATGTACTCTGTAGTGACATCTTTCTGGAAACAAACTCTTGCCTCTATTGCATCCAGGTACATTGCTTTGGCTCCTCTGTCCAACTTGTCTGATAAAATGCACATCATTGTCTTGAGTGTGGCCGGAAAACCGACATACTGATGCATGGTGTTTCAACTGATCTCCAAGTCTGTGCTGGCGGCTATGCGCATCAAATCGTCAAAGTATGAGTCTAGCTCCTATTAGACTTGACCCTTTGTCTTTGCCTCGGTGAGTGTCCCAATAGATGGGATCACATGCGTGTGCACAAAAACATCCATGCTTCTGAAAACCCTTGCATGGGAAGCCTACAAAATAGTGATGAGCTGTGGGAGTTCTTCATAGCTTGGAATGTGTGCCTTCAACTCAATCGCCCTGGTCCTCATCACCTTGGGAAAGTGTAATGAGGCTCCCTTGTATCTCATTGTCCATGTTTGCATGTGGTCAAAAATAGTATGCAGGTTTGACAAGAGACATGCTCTCTTAGCACAATGCTGCTGCCAACCATTGAGATGGACAAGCGCCTTATGCATGGTGCCAAATCTGGAATACAATGCCCGCATGAATGTCTCAAGGGATGATACTTCATCGAGTATCACCTTCTTCAAATCTTCTTAGGCAGATGCTGTAACCGGTTCTCCTCCCTACTTGGGCATCTGTTAGTCCTTAGCCATTCGCTTGTTCTTTGCTATCAAGAAGTGAACACTCGAGCTTGTGGCTTCGACATATGATCTGATAACTTCAACCAATGCTAATGGATGCTTGCACACATCAGATACGATCACTTGTTCCCCAAACTGCGTAGGAGATGTGTGGACCTACAGAGTAGACACTTTGCATGGTTGCACAACTCTATGCTATGACTCATCGAATGATATGTTGTGCATCTCTTCTTCGGATTGTCTCCAAGGATCTCAGTATCTCCTTGATCACTCAGGACTTTCTCTACTTCTGAATCTGGTGAAGCCAGTGGGTTGACCTCTTGGTGGTAAGGCATGAGGTCGATGTCTTGCTCTAACTCTGGCTTCTCCATCTTCGTATCCATCTTCTCAAGTACTAGTTCAATATCATGAGAGAAGTCCTGCTCCTACGACTACTCACCTTGTATTCTTTGTTCCAGTTGCTCCGATGAGTCTACTACATGTATGGGCGTAGTTTCATTAATCTGTGCATGTTGTACCCCCTGCTGTATCTATCCATGCTATGCTTCCTTCTCCTATCTACGTAGCTCTTGTTCCTTCCAGAGTTTCTCCTTCAACTCTTGTAACTCCTTCACTGTTTCCCCCATCCTCTGTTTTTCTCTCTGCCTTTGCGTGGTCCTCTTGTTGTCATGTTGCCTCTTCACCTCTATCTCTAGAGCTGCTTTCTCCACAAGTGGGCCTGCTCTGAATTTGTAGCTTTGTTCTGCGTCTGCACTGTCGACAATATTTTTCTTGCTTTTGTCACGCCTAGGTATGTTAACCTCTTCTTCTACTACTGGTGGTGCTCTCTTGGATGCTTCTTTGCTAACTATTCCACAATGATGTTGACCAGTTCATTGGGCCTAGAGAATATGTGACAATATCTCCATGGGTCTTCCTCAGCCCAATGACACGCCCCATGGATCCACATAAATTACACTCTCGTGCAGTGATCCTTCACAAAGCAATGCAGGTCGTACGGATTGAAGCTTCTAGTGTTGAAAGTAAATTTCTTGAACTCTTTTGTCTTGACATCTACATGCTTGAAATTCTGTATCTCGTACAACTCGATCCGCAATGGAAGAGTGGCCCAGGGTGACTTCCTCTTATGATGTAGTCTAGCTGACAGTCCTGCCGAAATGTGGTACAACACTTCTTGCATAACAAGCTTGTCCATGGCAAACTTCGACAAAACATGCAGAGGCTTCTCCATGATGTACATCCGTAAGAAGGTGCCAAAAGGTGAGGCATACCAATCCGCTATGTCGATCAGTGCCTCCATTGTTGCCTTTGACATGCAAGGTGGATCCTGCTCAAATATCATCTTGTACACTGTGTTGACAAAATGGTCTGAAAACTGTGTGATGACTCCTCAGAAGCTGTATTTGGAAAACAGTCTACAATAAGTGTTCACAGAGTTTTCCACTGGTGTCCATCCCCACTTCAAGTCCGAAAACTGTTGACGGGAACATATCACATCCAAGATGTATGCGGACATGTAGATTTCTGCTTGCTGACCTTTGGGCAGTTTCCGAGATCTTGTTACCTTTTCCTTAATCTTGTCAGCTAACGTATCAGACAAGTTGCATTCTTTTCCTTCACTGGCCAGCTGGTCCAACACGATCACCCAACTCTGCGGGAAGGTCTCCATTCTCTCTTGGATGTACAAGTGGCATGCAAAGATGACCAAGTACTGATATTCCTTCCATAGTATCTTCGTCTTGTAAATCTAGTTGGGTGTCATCTTGAATTTGGTTGGTTCCTTCACCCAGTTCTTCTAGATATCCTTGGAGTTGGCATTGCTGCTAGGTATGCTATAGGGTGTCTCCATCGTGATCACTGACTTTAGAAAGTGGTACATCTGCTGATAGTCCTGTGCCCTGAAGGTAGCAATCTTTGTCCTGCTGACACTACTCAATACCATCATCTCAAGTTAAGTGTGCGAGATGATCCAGTGTATCATGTCCGTGCATGGGAACGTGGGATACCTACATGCAATCCCGTACAAGCTGGACTTGTGAATGTTCACATAGACCTTGGAGTCTTTAATATCTTTCCCAAATGTGCCTTAGAATGCATCATTGATCTCCTTCCATTTCAACTTGATGTCTTTGTATACAATCATCTTGGTGTCTTCGTAAATCAACAAACTCATAGACACTCACTCAACAACATCTCCAGTTGCGTTTCTGACGGTGTCCTTTGACCTTGCTCTCTTGGGGGCCATTGATCCTAAACTGCTGAAAAATGGATGGACACCTGCTATATCTGGAGACATGGCGACATGCATGGAAAGAAATTTGTTAGTTGAAAACAAAGAAAACTTTGAGGACTGACATGCAACATACCTAGGAGACTGATGGAAAGGATTGAGAAATTTTCATTGGGAAGTCTAGAGATTGGCTGCTAAAACTGTGCAAAAGATAGTACAAACTATTGAGAGACTAGTTGACTGCTAGAATTGAGCAATGCAAAATTCAGACTGGCTTGCTGGGTGTTGAGATTGCGCAATGCAGAATTTCAGTTGGAAAGTCATGCATGCCCAAGGAATGCATTGCCCAATTTTTAGGGCCAACAGACACTACCTCTTAGAATTGTGCAAAGCAAGTTTGGAGGACACTATCTAGCCAGATTTGTGCATTTTCTAGGAGGAAGGTAGAGCCTTCCCTCTCAGAAATGCACAATGTTGTCTGGGCAAGGCAGAGTCTGGGCCAAGGTTGACCAGACCCGCCGACGGGCGACTGAAAACATATGAAGATCTGAATGCATGGTGAAACTGAGTGTAAGCATGAGTGAATTATCATGCATGCAAAGAGTGAATGCAAAATTCAGAAAATTGAAAAACATGCATGTGTGTGAAACGAGTCGCCGAATCGGCGACCGTCCATGCAAAACAATGTCATGCATGCGGCAGTAGTGAGATGCAAACAAAAACTGAAACGATGCTTGTACAAGCTAACATGCATGGAAATAACAACAAGCATTCATAGTAATCAAGCAGAAAACACTCACACAAGCCAAAACACAAAAGGCGATAGAAATTTTGCAAAAGATAAGTAAAGAAGACTTACCCAGAAATAACTAAGCTGGATGTGCCGAAGACTCCTAGATGTGATATGGGATGTCAGATCTCCAAGATCGATGTGAAGAATGAGATCTGTAGAATAGAATAAATAAGTTTGAGGCTCATGACGTGCTTTCCACAAATCTAGGAAAAAGTGACACTTGGAAGAAAGTTTCTAAAATGATCTTTGCATGTAACCTCCAACTTCTAAAAACAGATCCCTAAAATCTAGGGATGCTTTTTGCATGTTTCTTTTTTTTATTTCGGGAAAAAACAACCCATGCATGAAAATCAAATTTTCTAGGTCCTGGGTGGAATCGGTCAACCTGAAGGCACATGCAATAGCATGCTTGACTAAGAGAGAATTTTGTGCAATTTCTAGGAGGAGAAGGTGGCTGCTGCCCAGAATTGCGTAATTTTTGGGCTGAGCTACAGTTCTGGACCAGATTGTGCAATTTTCCCAAGGAAGGATGTCTAACTGCATTGCACAATTTCTGGGCCCAGCAGGCTGCCCAACAAATTTGCGCAAGTTCTGGAGGGAAGGCTGGTTCACCTCCAGAATTGCGTAATTTTCTGAGGGAGCTACTCAACTAGCAACTGGCCTAAGTCCTGAATGGAAACCTATGAGGGAATTGAAGCAAACTATCATGCACATGTTGGCAAGCTGCTAAAAAACCAATGAAGCCTATGTACTTGACAGTGCAAGACATGCTGCAAATATGGTTGGTAGGGAGGCTCCAAAATGAAGCTAAGGCAAAATTTTTTAGGGTGGTTGTAGCCGCTACAACAGATCCCTATTTGAATCTAACACAACTTTCATAAATCATATTTCAATTTTTATTCCTCCTATGAAAATGGTTGCAACTCCTTTAGGGAGTGTTTTCAACAAATATCAGCCTACTTTGCACCCCAATGACCCTAACAAAATTATTAAAAAATTGGGATTTTCTAACTTGAGGAAGATTTAAATGCAACTCCTTGGCACATGCCATCACCACTGAATTTACCTCCTGCAACCGCTCGTCGGCCTAAATTTAAAGATTATCTACCTAGGCTCTCTGGAGAGAGAACCCATACTGTTGAAGAGCATCTAAGTGCTTTTTCAAATGCCTGCAACAATATAGGGGTCAACGCTCAATATGTTTGCATGAGAATTTTTGTCAATACCCTAGAAGGAAAAGTTGCTTTCGATTTCTATGATTTACCTCCTAAATTTTTTTCAACATGGGCTAAAGTTCCTTTTTGGTTCAAATCTACTTTTAGACAACAAAAAATTCCTACTAATTAGTTTAGGGAATATACCAATTTGATCTTTAAACATGAAGAAATTATTTGATCTTTTAATCTTAGTTTTAACAAGCTTTATAATAAAATTGTAGACACTATAAGGCCTCACAGTCAGGCTACCATGATCTATTATCATAAAATCATTCTTCCTCTTTATAAGAATCAACTTGAAGAGAAATATGTTAATGATTTTTACACAACCTTATAAACTTTCCTCAAATACGAAGATCAAAATCTGAGAACATGTATTCATTTAAATGAATCGAACAAGAGGCCTGAAATGAATGTGATCTTACAATAAATGCAAGATATGAACAATTGCATGATTTCTTTTGAATGTAAAGTTATACCTACACCTTCTCAATCTCCACTCACACCTGCATTTCAGTTCCCTCTTTTCCAAGAACTCTTCTTTTGAATTGTCCTTGGTGCATTTTTGTGAGGACTATCATGATGAAGGGACCTGTGAAATTATGAAGGAAAGTAGACAAAGGATTTTTGGAAAAAAGCCAACCCTTCCACCTCCAAATCCTACTGTAAATACCTTGGATTGGATATATGATGATGTAAATATTTTAAACACTCGTTCTCAAAATAAGTACAACAAAAATTTCAAAATAACCCTTCTAACCGTAATTTGTCTCCAAAGAAATCTCCTTCTAATGTTAAGGACATCAATCCTTCTAGTAAAATTAATAATATTCCCAAGACTTTTGGAAAATATAACATCATAGAAGATCTATCTAAAATCAAAGCTAATGCAACACTTCTTGATTTAGCTCAAACTCCTGATTAGATTCCAAATTTAAAGAAAATTCTTCAAAGACAAGAAAATTCACTTGTCCCTTCGATATTTATCACTAAAATGGAAGATGAGAATGAGATTTCCCCAAGACCCGGAAGTTGAAATGGTAGAAAATTTTAAACAACTAAAGAATCCACCTTTCTACGTTTCTATGAATTTTTTTGATAAGTTAACTCATTGTTGTCTCATAGATGGGGGTTTTGGTCCCAATGTTATGTCTAAAACCATCATGGAATAACTGGGACTCTCTTGTTCAAATGAAATTTCCAGGAATGTGTTAGCCTTTGACAAGAAAAAACAAACCACTATTGTATGTTACCTTAGTATTGTGTTCTCATCCTAAGATTCATACAACTTGTAATGTTCAAGTCATTGATATGCCAACCAATAATTACTCAATCATACTTGGTATAGACTAGAAATCGTTAACTGGTGGTTACTACTCCATGGATGGCTCACATCTCATCATTCCTAAAGGTTCCAAGAATATAATTGTATATAGGGAAGAAATAATAGTACCTTATATTGAAAATATTCCCAAAGCATCAATTAAATATGTTGAAGAGGATCTTGGAATTTATTCAAACTTTAATGAAGAAAAAACTAGTTACCAAACTATTTAAAAAGTTACCCTTGATTTAAGTTTAATTTGTCCTATGTTCTTTGATGGGGCATCATCACACAAAGGAAACGGGGCTAGTATTCTTCTTCATAATTCTGTTGGGAAATCATATTAATATTCTTATCATTTGAAATTATCTGTACAAACAATGTACCATAATTTGAGGCTCTGCTACTTGGGTTAAATAATGCATTTTTCTTGGAATTCAAAAATATTTTTGTCTTTGGATATTCTGAATTAATTCTTAATCCAATCAAAAGAATCTATAATCCTTCAATAAAATTAATGAGACATTTTACAACCCTTGCCTCATTTGCAATATTAGAACTTAAAAGTTTTAACATCACACATATAAATCGAAGCATGAATGCCATTGTTGACCACTTGACAATGTATTTTGCAAGGCCTATATATTTTGATTTGATGAATAAACTTGATTTTTGTGGTGAAATTGTATAAGACTCACCTCCTTGACAATGAAGAATCCTGGCTGGTCTTTGATGATGACTAGGATATTTTGAATTTTCTCATAAATGATACCAAAGAATCTTCCAAAATTATTAATCTTGACAAAAATAAATATCCTAAAGGCTTGATTCCATTGGAAGGTGTCATTTCACCTAGTGATGCAACTAAATTCCCCTCATCCATCAAATCAATCCATAAAACTATTGATAAAACCATACAAGTGAATATTGGAATCGACAAGGACCTTAAAATGCTGCATGTTTCTGAATCTTGTACTCAATAAGAAATTGATAAATTTGCCCACCTCTTTCGAAAATTTTCTGATATCTTTGCATGGTCATATAATGAATTAAAAGGTTTTTATCCCACTCTTATTTCCCATGAGCCGATCAAGGATGGTTGTCCACCTATCAGACAAAGGCAAAGACCTTTAAATATATCCTTAGAGACAACTATCGGAACTGAACTAGAAAAAATGTTAGTTGCCCATATTATTTATCCTATCAAATATTCTAAATGGATGGCCAACTTAGTTCATGTTAGAAACAAAAATGGACAAATCCATCTGTGTGTCAATTTTCAATCTTTAAATAAAGCCATTGTAAAAGATAACTTCCGTCTTCAAAACATGGAATTAATTTTATAACAAGTTGCTAGTTCTACTATTATGTCACTTTTGGATGGATTCTTAGGCTATAATCAAATCTATGTGAAGAAAAGTGATAAGCATAAGATGAATTTTACCACTAAATGGGGAACATTTTCTTTTCATCGCACGCCTTTTGGTTTGACGAATGTTCGAGCCACATTTCATAGAGCCAAGAACATTTCTTTTGATGATCTAATCGGAAGGATTATTCTAGTATATTTATATGATTTGGAAGTCTATTCCAAAAAGTGGAATTATCATTTTGATCACCTTGCCATCGTTTTTACTCATTGCAGGAAATGTGGAATATCATTAAATCCTGTAAAATCAATTTTTGGCATCAAATCAGATAAATTACTTGGACATATCGTATATGATATGGTATAAGTATTGATATTGACCAAGTATCTTTCGTTCAAGCTTTCTCTCCTCCTACATTGAAAAAGGACATACAATCCTTAATGGGAAAAACAAATTTCATAAGATGTTTCTTTCCAAATTTCACACACATTGTCAAGCCAATTCTCAATTTATTAAAGAATATCAAATCTTTCAATTGGAATACTTCTGCTTAGTAGGCCTTCCAACAAATCAAGGATGCTATTTCGATAGCCCCAATTTTAGATATTCTTGATTTCTCTAAGGATTTTATTGTATACACTAATGCTATAAAGGAATTAATTTATGCCATCTTAATGCCAAAAAACAATTAAGGATTGCAACCACGGGGGACTCACTCAATGACCCTTTGATATATCACATGTGTTCATGTCATACTAAACAATACCCTTAATTTGACTACATATTAGAAAAGACCTCAAAAAATCACATTATTTAACCCCCTACCAATATGAACCCAATACACCTTCTCACTTTTAAAAAACCTTACTTTCACTAGATATTGTATATATCCATTTTTCATTAACATTTTTATACCCCTTTATATTTTTTCATTAACTTTGAGCTTCGTTTTTATACTTGCCAATATAAAAACACTTTACCCCCTATTATATGCCCAATATATTATGTCATTTTTTCCTCAATATATATCCCCCAATATGAACACACGTGGTATGATATTTCTCCTCGAGTGAATCTCCCATGACTGCAACAACCTATAGCATTTTCTAGCTAGAGTTTGTTTGATGATGCTATGAAAACCTCATTCATCAAGAAACATGCTTACTCTCTTGTTAAGGCTTTTTAAAAGTTTAGACATTTGATCCTTGGAAAGCATATGGAGGTAAGAACTTCCTTGCCATTTGTAAAATTTATGCTTTCTCAAAATTTAATGTTTGGAAAATTTGCACATTAGCTGGCTAAAATCTAGGAACATGACCACACTATAGTCACTACTAAAACCATTAAAGGCCAAGGTTTATCCCTTCATCGTGCATAATATTTAGAACAAATCCTTGATCTCAAATTTTAGAATCAATACTTTGATGATTTGTTTCTTGTATAAGATGATAAATTTGACTTGCATTCACATTGTTGGTATTTGTTGTAGCAAACTACAACCCCCCATTAATTTTTCTTCATAATAATAATGGGGACCCTTTTATTTTTTTAAAATAATTTAAGCCTTTAATAAACACTTAGGGCCTTAATTATATGTTTCAATAATAAAATTTACTTTTAAAAGAACCACTGCAACCTTGACCAATGTCACAATTTTTTTTGAAAAAGTGCAATGTTTTCTAAGTTACTTGGGTATTTCGGAAACCCGAAAGCCCATATCTCTTATTTAATTCAATTCTAAAAACTTATGGGCATGTGGGTTTCAGGGTTCCACATTATTGCTTTCTCAAATGATGGGCTCAAAAAGTTGGCCCACACTTATGTTTATGCGATAATATTTCTTGATAAGGAAAATAACCCACTTCTATGACTTCTCTTTAATATCCCACTATCCTGAAAGGCTGTAAAATTTTAGAATTTCCAATTTAAAAAACCTTATGAACATCTGGGTTTCTGGGTTCCACATCATCTTAGCATGTACAAGTCTAGGATTCTAGGATTCTAGGTACTCTAGGATTCTAGGTACTCCTCTCTTCCATCTAGTCATCTCGCACCTCAATTTCTCGAAACATTATTTTATTTTATTACATGATTTTCCATTCCAGGCTATTACTTCACTTGTACTCCTCCATTTCCCAGATACTCAGAACCCCATAAGATTTATTTAATTTTAATACCGAATCCTTATGGAATAATTACTCTAGGGCTATGATGTGGCATCCTTCATGTGGGCGCCTGCCTATTCCTTATCTAATCAATTTAAATGATTTGATTTATGGTTTGCATTGGAACATTTATGGTCAATGAAATTAGTTTATTTAGCAAAGTTTAAATAACCATTTTACAATTCTATTTGATTTTTTCTCGTAATAAGATATACTCTACTAATTCTTCCGCTCTTCCTATAGGTAAGCTCTGATCCCTATTGCTTAGACGAAATGAAGAAGGAAAAGGAAAAGAAGAAGGCCCCTATGCAACAACCTACTAGTCCATTCAAAGAAATAGTAGATGAAAAGCTTTTGGGTGTGGGTTTGTTCTTGGATACAATATGTACTAGAGATTTAGGGCATTCTTCGTGGGAGAACATTTATAATTTTTTTGAAGATGAAGAGTCTCAGGTCACAGTAAGGGCAATCATAGTTGATGATGAAATGCCAACCTCATAAACAACCCCTCAAGATGCAACAAATTCCTTATTGCACATAATTGGAGCAAGACCCGAACTTTTTCCATATACAAATATGGTCAGAAGGGTGGTGGAAAATGTGAATATCAAAGAGCAAAAGTTCCATAAACAAAAGGGCACGATGATTGGTTCAGTCTTAGGAAAGGAACTTCGAGCCATGTACCATTTTCCAGAGCCACAACGTGTTTTCAACAAGTAATATGTGAAAATTTTCATCAGGGAGCATGAAGAACCAATTGAGTCTATAAGAGAGTGGAGGAAATACACAAATAAACACAAATCATAGGAGGATGATAAGTACTCAATAGAACCACTTGCAACTCCTTTTAGTCAGATTGTTTCCATGCTTTGCAAATTGCATGCCTATCCCAATGTGTCTGAATTTGATGATAGTTGAGTTTCCTTAATTGATGGGGCATCTGAGGGTTATAATTTTGATTGGGCCACAATATTATCCAATAACTTAGCCAATCACATTTTGTCTTTCCATACCTCTTGCAGTGCTTCTGAGAATAAAATCCCCCCATTTTACATGTTTCCCTACATTATGGTATGTTTATTCTTTTCTCTTGATTTCCCAACTATGGAATGGAAATGGAACCCTTATGATCCTCTTCCAATCCATATTTATTATAATTTACTATGGGAGTCTAATTATTTTGACCATTTTTATCAAATTCTCCACCGGGTCATCATCCCTATCTATGAAATCATATTTGAAACCAAGCCTCCTAGATTGTCCCCAGAAGCCATGCAAAACCTCAAGAAAATTGGGAATTGGTTCAGTGAAGAAGTATTTACATATATCAGAGTTTTGGGTAGGTACGCAAAACCCCATGTCCTTTCCCTATACATTCCCGAGAAGATTTTATGCAGGGAAGTAGCTTACCAGACAATAGGCTATGGAATCACCAAGGCATTGAAGAACAAAAACAAAATGGTTTGGCCTCAGTTTCCTCTATATTTTGGTATTTTCTCCCCAACCAATTATTTTCTTGTAGAGAAAGAGTTGCTACGTATTGAAGCATTGAAGTTAGCCACCATCCCGATTAGGGAATATGACCCTAGTGGAGTAGAAAAACAAGTTGCCTCAGCCTTTGACATTAGAAGGTATCTTCACGAGGAAAATAAATTTGATGGCTTCTGTTAGTGTCAGTCTTTGCAGCCTTCCTCCAGTGATCAAACATGCTCTTACAAGTGATTTTAAGGTGTCAAAATCAAATTTTGTCATTTCAGTGAGTCTTCAAGCAAAATTTGGTCACTAGGCATTAGGTCTAGGGTTGGCTTTCACTCCTTTCAAAATTGCCCAAATGTCGGTCCATGTCACCATTCAGCTGAGTCTATCATCATTCAGAAGGTTTTCATCATCATGTTAGGTTCTATTGGGTCATTTCACACCTTGTTCATGCTTCAGTTGCGCCTAGGTAAGGTCATTTCCCTCTCTTAGGGTTTTGAAGGCAATTTCTCTTGAACAATCAAATCATCAGCAAAAATTGTATCCAGATGTTCATGCACCTTCCCCTATCCTTCATGTACCTTATTAAACACTTCCCATCACTGAGATCCCCCAAATTCTCATTTTTGCACAAACCCTAGTTTCTTGCCACAACTTGGCAATTTTCTAGGCTAGGCCTGTGTTTTTCCCTTTTGGACCCCTTCCCCTCACTCGATATCTGAGATTCCAATTTTCCCTACTTCCTAACATCCCTCCATACTTCCAAAAATTTCCTCAAGTATTTAGAAGCCCCTTATCCCCTTCATTTCGCTTCATTTCGACAAAATTCCTTGTTTCACACATTGGGACAAGTTTCACTCAAAAGATGTTCCAGAGCAATAAAAGATGAATTTTGAAAAACTGAGAGACATTTTTGTCCAAAACATGCCAAAGAAGAAAAACCTCCTTCACTTTCTACACAGGTGTCATTGTTTTAGAGAAATGTCAAAAATACAATCGCTTCGAGAGAATTGATGCACCTCTGAAGTGACCTTGGGAAAATCAAGTTTTGTCCTAGCTTGGTTGGAAAAATGACTTTCTTGATGAGTCAAATGATAACTAAGCACAAAGATATTTCCAATGAGCTATCATGAGCTCAATTTGGAGTTGAGGAAGGCATTCAAAAGTTGACTGCAACAACACTCTACCTTGAGGCAGCCTCATTTGGCACATTTTGACCAGTCTTGGGAGATTTGATTTTTGACAAGGAAAATGAACTCCAAATTGAAACATTATGGTTGGGTTGGAAAGTAGACTCAAATATATTTCCAACGAGCTATCTTGCACCCAATTGGGACACCGGGAAGGCCTCCAAAAGCCTCCTGCAAAATTCACTATGTGGCGCGCGGCGCGTTGGGCAGGCGCGCGACGCATCAGGGGCACGCGGCACATCAGGCTCAAAAACATAGTGTAAAAATACATTGGCGCGGCGCATCAGAGGCGCGTGGTGTGTTGGGCAGGCGGACGACGCATACAACCAATAAGTCCAAAAACTTCAAATATTTGCTCCAAGATCGCCCAAAATGCATGGATTGCCATTGGTACAGGTAGGTTGAACTACATTCATGGTTTTTCATCCAAGATTAATGGTTGGTTGTTGATGATGTGTATTTCATGAAACTTGTGTAAAACAATCAAACCCTACCTTTTAAATACCTCCAAGAAACTTGCTACTAGGGTTTCAATTCATTGTTTTTTCACCAAGTTCACTCCCTCATCTTCTTTGTCATTTGATTTTATCATTCCCTAAGTTCCCCCCTATCCCCTAAAATCACTAAGCCCATGCTCCCAATTCCCAAATCACTTATTCCTAAGTTCTATTATCCCTATTCCTAAACTCTACCATTCCCTATCACTCTCCTTCTCTTATTCCACTTGTAAAATCCTCAAGTCCCCAAACAATCAAGTGTCTGTCCCATTGTTTCCACATTTCAGACAAATGAGAAGTTTTAAAAAAGGGCAAATTTCACTCGGTTACAATCCTTGTTCCCGCTATCCTATTTCTCCCACAGTCTTTTCCCTTTGACACACATTTGGCAAATAGTTGGAAATTGGAGATAATGACACCAAGTTCTCATTTCTCATTTTCAAACAAACCATACATACACTTGACATACACATTGCAACACCATGATTGACAACAACACATCATACAACCAAGACAGAGATTCCATCAATGAACTGCATGCACTAGGAAGACACTGAAACGGAGTAAGAGGCAAGATCGGCTCTGAATCTTGGCTGAAGCTTCTTTGGCTGAGCATGGCACTTGACGAGGCACCTTCAGCCCAAATTTCAAGGAATTTGGAGAAAATTTTGTCATTTTGAAATTTTTGGCTTGCAAAACAGGTTTTTCAGCTCAACGCGTAGCGCGCTGCGCGCGACCCATAAGATTGGGAGCTCCAAATCACAAATGGATTGTAGTTTTGGATTTTTCATGATGAATTATACATGCTCAGCTATTGCCAAAGAATTTCATTAAGATCTGGGTGACCAAAAGGCTCAAAAACACCATGAAAATCACCTTTCTGCCACCTTTTCCAACAGCAGGAAGTACCTCTGGGAGAATATAGTTTTGAGGGGGCAACTGAACCTCAAATTGGAAAATTCCACTTGGGTTGGAAAGTAGACATCCAGGGCTTTCCAACGAGCTATCATGAGCTCAATTTTGATGTCAAGAAGTGCCCCAAAAATAGGCTGAAATGTGCACTACGCATAAGGATCAGGGGCGCTACGCATACAGTTTTTGGTCCAGTTTTCATTCTTCAGCTCAGGAAATGAAGCCAGTTTGA
>APFE030630072.1:115883-130759 GCA_000404065.3 Pinus taeda | reverse complement strand
TGCAAAACAGGTTTTTCAGCTCAACGCGTAGCGCGCCGCGCGCGACCCATAAGATTGGGAGGTCCAAATCACAAATGGCTTGTAGTTTTGGATTTTTCATAATGAATTATACATCCTCAGTTATTGCCAAAGCATTTCATTAAGTTCTGGGTGACCAAAAGGCTCAAAAACATCATGAAAATCACCTTTTCTGCCACCTTTTGCACCAGCAGGAAGTACTTCCGGGAGAATGCACTTTTGGAGGGGAAAATGGACACCAAATTGGAAAATTCCACTTGGGTTGGAAAGTAGACATCTAGGGCTTTCCAGCAAGCCAACCTGAACTCAATTTGGATGCCAGGAAGTGCCCCAACAGGTGGAAAGGCTCGCGGTGCACAGGGTTTTTCGGCCAAATTTTCACTGTTCAGCTCAGAAATTCGCCCAGTTTTGACCAGTTTTGCTTCTTGATACTACTCTTGACTTTCATGATGTAATTTAATAACTATGATGTAATTTTGGCACATTTTTACTTTTTCTAGAGGATTCATTCACTAAAAGGTGAAAATTAAATGAATGAATCAGTTTCCTAGCATATAGGGTTAAGTTGTTTGACTACCTAGATTTTAGTTCCTTGTTTAGAATTAGTTCAAACAACTCCTAGAATGATGAGCTCAACCCATAGAGGCAAGGAAAGGGGTTAGGATGGTCTATATGATGTAATTTCTCAATCATTTTCAGAGGTTGGAGAGGTTGGACACTTGGGATTGCTTTGGCATACTATTGTACATATTTTATCTGCATTTTTGGCTAAGGAAAGACCAGGTTTTTGCAACACTGTTTGGGATCCAGTGGCTTTAAATGGTTTTGGATGGTGTGCTTCTCTCAGTAATTGTAAGTTGTTATGTGTATCATTTTCCTTCTCTCACCTTCTGCAATTGAACAAATGAAGTGTTAAGGTAGAATCCATAGATTGTTATGCTCTGCCTTTAAATTTGTTTGATTTTCAATGTTCTCACCTGTTTAAGGAGAATCCTTGAAACCTTCTTACTCTCCTTAGCTCCTTACCAGTTTGATCTACCCATTCATTCCCTTTAAAAGCATCAAGGCGATCGCCTTCCTTGCCCCATTCAGACCTCTGCAGAAACTGTGCCTCATCCCCAAGCCTTAATTTGCCTTTCCCATTGTTTTCAACAAAACCCTAAAAATCCAAATCAAAATCAAACTCTCATATCTTTTTACTAGCCTAAAATAATTTCCCATTTTAAAGTCATCTCGCACCCTATTGCTCATTTTATCGAGATTGATTGGAGAGAGCCCTCTCCTGTCCTTATAGGGCTAGCTACGAGGCTGAGCGTGGTTTGATGTAGCCTTGAGTTTTATCTTATTTCAGCCTAAGGTAGATTTGAGCGCTAACAGCTTCTTTTTTGAAGCCTCCTCTTGTAATACAGTCAGGATTAGTGTGGATGAAACATTGTTAATGAAGGAGCGAGAGCTATTTTTCACTTTCACAAATTCAAGATTGGATCTCTGCCTATGGAATTACTAAAACCTCTAGAAAAATGTCCATCTTTGAAAAGAACAAGGGTTTCTACTTAGCCAGAGGTTTCCTCTAAATTGCAAAAAATGGAAACAATTTCTTCGACCCATAAAAATATTCAAACAATAGACCCAAGGATGGAAAGAGTATGGCAGGAATTTGATCAAATGTTAAAACAACCAAAGAAAGGGGTATAATAAAACATGATTCTTTGAGAGAAAATGCTTCTCAACAATAGAATCCCCAACATATTCCCTCTACTCAACAAAATACCATGCCAAAGCAGTTAGTTTCTGAGAAGACATCAATGTCCACCAAGCCTGAGGTAGAGATTATCCTTGCTAATCTTACTTCTGAAACCTTCCTTAATATTGATGAAATTCCTCCCATGGATATCTTTATAGCCCAATGCACGAAGTTGTGGTCAAGAGAGGCAGAAAGAAGAGGAAAATAGATGAATCCTAGGCTTTAGTCCCAAGAAAGGCCACCTCAAGCCACTTCTCTTGAAATCCTCTGGAAATTATCCTCTGCTTCCCTTGCTGATGAGCTTGGGAAATTAAATAGGATTACAGGTTCCTATGCCTCTACAACCATGGATAAATTAATAGAGGTGAAGGAATTGCTGAGGGAAAAGGATGAAAAGATAGCCACCATGGACCAGGGATTCATGAAAGAAAAGGAGAAATTGAGGGCACAATGGCAAACAAAGTTGAATCAAAAGGAGATCACATTGGCAGAACTGCAAAAGTAGTTTAATTCCCTTCAAATTCATCATGCAGAAGAAATAAAATTAAAGGATGGGAAACTCAGAGATTCACAACAAAAGTTGAAGAAACTACAAGATGAGACCCTGCGTCTAGCCAAATTAGAACAAGAAGCATATGAGATTAATGCTCAACTCCAAAAGAAAAGAAACTTTTTTGTGAGAAGCTGGGTTCGATTCAGATTCAATGCAAGTTGGGAAACACTTTGACTGATGAGTTAGTGGATATCGTAACATATTATGATAGGACCAAAAAAGACCTCAATGAGATATTGAAATGACAAAAAAACAATGAGGGAATCAAATCTAACTTTCCCAAATTGATGAAATGATAAAATCCACCATTTTCAAAAGATGGAAAGCTAGAATTTATTTGGTGAAGAAGCTACTCTATGATGCATAAGAGTTATCAAATTCCATAGTTGAATCCATCAATGTTTCATTGCTTGAATGTGATTTCCAGTTGTCCAGAAAACTAATTCCTAGATATAGGCAGATTGCTAAAAGATTGACCAGAGGAGGGAGCATAATTTGTTAAAAGAATTGACCAATTAACTAAGGTTAATACAAAACTTACTTGAAAATTCATAGTCCAGCCTCATAGTCATTTGATTGCACTAAATGCACTCACCAATACTTCCATCCAAACGCTATCACGTTTGAGAGCATCTATCTTCATCTACCAGATTCACATCAAGCCTCGATCTCCTCCAGAGCTGGCATCACTTCAAGAAGTCCAAAGTCTATGGTAGAAAACTATTGTCTCCATTTCAACTAGTTGATGGAAGTTACAACCATTTAATTCTTATGATAGTTTTGAATGCTTTAGGTGAGAATTTTTAGGGAGATTAGTTTCACTCCTTTTTTGCAAAGAAAACTATAAATTCCCCTCTTCAAATCATTGTAAGGGGTTTTGAATTTTGGAGAAAAAGAAAAGATTTTGTTTTACTTTTGTTCTCAAGTTTTACTTTAATATTATCTGAACCAATTTCAATTCCAATATGAATAAATTTCCAACAGAAGGGGTACTTTTATTAGATTTGTATGCTTTCTATTTTTAAATGAATTGTTTCAAATGTTTAAATAATGTTCATGTATGTGTTTTTTATTAATTTTAGCATAGTCACTTTTGATGTGTGTGAATTAGATTATATAACATACAATGAACAACTACATCACTTTTAAAATATATGATTGCCTTCCCCGGCAATGGCGCCAAAATGTTGGTCACTTTAATTGCTTATTAATTCAAACAACCAAGTGCTACATAAATTTTCAACCCAGGGAAGTTTGGTTATTTCAAAGGAAACTATGTACTATATGTACTCAATCTCAAAAGCAGTAAAATTTGTAGTAAAAACCAATCACACCTTGCTTCAAGCAAACTGAAACTCCACTTTGAGTTACAACAAAAACACTCTATTGCAGACAACTCCCAAAGAATGCTTAAATTCACTCAAAGAGTAATCTACTGAAAAGAATCAATCTGCAAAGGAAAGCATGGGCTATGCTGTAATAGAGAACATGACCCTATTCCCAGAGCAGGGATCTTCATCACCTGTTTCTAATTATCGAGCTTGCCAACTCACTCTGTAAACTCAATCACCAATGAAACACTCATGAATTGACTGTAGATAAACTTAAACAATACAACAATCAATTGGAGAGAAAACAGAGTTTCAGCAAAAATATATAAACAATATTCAGTTACAGTACTGTTAACAAGGCATGGATAAAAGACACACTTAACACACTGCAGTAATATAATGGGTGAACGTTGTGATGAAGGTGGGCCTTTTCCTTCTCACAAGAATCCCCAGGGGACAAGAACTAGAACGAGATGTTCAGAACAAGATTTTATTCATCCGTAAATATGTCATATTACAAAAAGGATTCCAGTCCTATTCCTTCAACTAAGCCTTTCCCACAGTCTGTTCATCCCCCCTTCTAATGTAGATGTCTCCTCTTTTTAAAGAGGAGACATTTATTACAACAGATTACATTGTAAGTTCTATTTTAACCCAATATACAAAAAATAGGGAAATCAATTTCCCATCAACAAAATGTTGTTACAATAATGATGTCCTTGGATCATGATCGTTACATCCAGTGCAACAGCTCCTTCGGTGATCTTCTTTTGTTGCTGTCCATTCTTAGAATGCAAATCAAAATTGTCTTAGCCGCGGGATTTAAGCATCGTTCTTACTGTTTCAGCAACTATAGAAGTAATCGTACAGTCTTTAGGCTGTTTCAGCAATGTGGACTGCACATCGTTCTCTAACTGTTTCAGCAACTATTCAATTCAATGATTAACTATGAAGATAGCGTAATTATATGTAAAATAATTAAACGTATAGTGATGAGAAGAAATATTGTGTACCTTAGGAACAATTGGGTTAAAACCATAACAAGGACTTTAAATATAGGTTGAAAAGGATAACATCATAGCAAAATGTATGATAAAAAAGAGACAATATGAGGTCCTAACACTAGTTGAGCCTACTGAGATCCAAACCATTATTCATAAACTTGAAGAGTTTTCAATTTCTAAATAGAAGGCTGATATCTTGAACCTTTTGAAGGTAGTATCACATCATCTTTAATATATTTTGGAGTTTTGACTAGAGAAGAGAGTGAAAAATTAGGAATTAAGCCTTTTGAATTTCCTTTACAAGCTCACCATAAGAAAAGATCCATTGCTTGCAATATCACATCATCTTCTCCTCCCATCAATTTCATCTC
Source organism: Pinus taeda (assembly GCA_000404065.3). Classification (NCBI taxonomy): domain Eukaryota; kingdom Viridiplantae; phylum Streptophyta; class Pinopsida; order Pinales; family Pinaceae; genus Pinus; species Pinus taeda. The sequence continues at coordinate 125,738 of APFE030630072.1, read as the reverse complement.
AAACTATACATTTTCTTCTTTACCACCCTTTTACCATGCTTGATCCTCTTTCATTCATACATCTACAACCTCACCAATTTCATCCACCATCTCTGTTTCCATCCAACCAATAGGCACAACTACTATTACTAGTTCTACAGGGGAATCATCATATACTATTATTTACAATGCCCCTTCATCAACTATATCTCCTTTTGGGTATATCTCCTCCACCACAGGTCCTATTATAAATCCCATAATGGTAGACATACCTTGGAACAACCCAGGAGCTGTAGCTATGAACTCTCCTTTACATCTTCTTCCCACATATCCAAAGAGATGGCTACCAAAGTAAAATTTGGATGATGGTCTTCCAGTAGAAGAACATCTCCATAATTTTATGTTGTTCATCAATCTAAATGGTGTGTTTGAGGGGGATATCGTCTGTAGGATTTCCCCTTACACATTCGAAGGATCAATTGGGTCTTGGTATTTCCGTCTACTTACAAGATCAATAAATAATTGGGATACATTTGAAGAGAAATTTATTAAGAAATTTGGAGAAGACAAAACATTTACCAAATTAATCAATGATTTATCTAATCTTAAGGTCACCCCTGATGAAAAAATTAAATATTTTAACTGCAGATTTAATAAAATTTTGAACAAGTTCCCAACTAGATCCATGCTAGGTGAAGAACTAAGAGTCAATTGGTAGATTAGTGCTATTCCTTCAAATATAGTTATGTTTGTTGATAGAGAACAATAACAAGCACTCACTAATAACATGAAAGAAGCCTTGGTTGTTGAAAAATATTGTTAGCCCTAGAGAAGAAGGTAATTGTTAAAGAAACGAAGCCTACAAGGAAAGTAACATTTAAAGAGGATCCTAAGAAGAAAACTACCAAAGATCCTTATGACATGGAAGGCTTCCAAAAATTCCTTAAAACGTTCAAATGAAATGGTCAAGTTAAATAAGCAAGTTTATGGAAATTCTTCCTCAAAATGATCCTTTAGGCCTTTCAGAAAGAATCAACAAGCTACATCCCCTGCTCAACCATCTTCACAAATATGAACTACTGATGAAGATGATGAAGAAGAAGAAAAACCCGCTGAAGAAGAAAATAAATAAAAAGAAGTGTTTAAGGCACATGGAATTTGGGATTTTATTTTATCTACCTCAAATTACGATGAAGAATAAGTTATGCTTGTAACAATCAGAAGCAAAGGAAATGCAGATGCATCCTCAAAAAGTTATATGTGATTCTTCAGCTGAAAATGGTACGCCTAAGAAAAACTCCAGTCAATCTATTGGATCTTCGTCTACTACACCTAAAGCATATTCCTCAACTTCACCTTCATCTAAAAGTTTCATAGTATATGATAATATCGAGTATAACATTGTCGAAGATATGAAGAAAATAAAGGCTAATATATCACTCTAAGAAGTCAGTAAATTAAAACAACATCAAGAATTATTATTAAATGATTTGAATGCAGTTCCTACTTCCTCATTGCCTTCAAATATTATTGCAACTAAGGCTCTTATGAGCAAGGCTAAATCTAAGCCTCCTCCTTCATCTTCAGATAAGATCGATCCAACATATGCTATTATCATTGGATATAGGTCAAACTCACATACACCTCCTTTTCTCTTAAACTTTGAAATATTTAATAAAAATATTCCTAATTTTCTAGTTGATTTAGGTGCTTCATCAAATATCATGCCCTATTTAGTGTGCTTAAAACTAAATGTGAAGCCTCAAAAATATGCCACTCAACTAGTTTAACTAGATAGGACAAAGGTCAAACTTTTAGGAGAGATGAATGAAGTTTTGATTATATTTTCATATAATTCTAAGGTTTTCCAAATAATTGATATATTGGTTGTAGACATTCCAAAATTTTATGGTCTTATATTGATTATAAACTAGTCTAAAAAACCGAATGGATATTTTGCTACCAATTGGTCTCATCTCTGGCTACCCTATAACGGAAAACCAAATTAGATTAGGATTGACATAGAAAAACACATGAAGTATACAATGTATTATATTAATTAGGAAACAAAACTTATTTCCTTAATGAACAATATTCTGGGTAATTATTATGTAGAATCTTTCTTTGGTAATTTTCCTTCCTAGATCTCTCCTCATCCTTATGAATTCGTGTCATCTCAAATTGAATTTTTTTCACAGACAGATTAATCTAGATGTGTAAATATCATAGATTCTTCTTTATATAATGTTGTATATAGTTTGTTTTGGACACTTTATTTTGAAGGATCAAAGTCTAATGACGGTGCAAGAGCAGGTTGTATTCTACTCAGTCTAAAGAACGAAAAAACCATGCTTACTTGCAGACTTGAGTTTGAATGCACAAATAATGTGGAAGAATATGAAACACTTGTATAAGGAATGAAAAAGGTAATTAGTGGGGAAAATTCTAGGGGTTTATATTCGCAGATGGGCTAATTTTCCATGCTTTGTCCAAAAAAAAAGATTCGCCAATTGTCATTATTTTCCTATAAATGATTCGAACAAAATTTTATAAGAAAAAATTATGTCACCTTAAAAATCACCAAAATTTTATAGAGACTATATAAAATCCTTAGAAGTTTTAATGGTTTTACTAAAATATCACCAATCATTTTATAATTTTCATATTATGCATTAGTAAGATTTGCCAAGGTTTCTAATCTTTAAGATAAATTTCGATCCTTAAAATTTTCCTTGGTAACTAGTCTAGATGTCAAGTTCTTGAAAGTATTTGGGGATTCAGATATAGTCATTAAACATGTATGAAACAAAATTCACTATGTATCTAATCACCTTAATCATTATGAAGCCTTAGTTCAGGATTTAACATCACACTTTTTGGCATTCAATATCTCTCATATTCTTAGGTTACAAAATGCTAGTGCCAACTTATTAGCTAATGTTGCATCTAAGCGCATTCCACCAGAGGACTTTAGTCTTGACCGATTTTCAATTGAATTGATTTTTTGACCCTCTATTCCTAATAATATCACCAATTAGAGAGTGCTTAATTATTGTGTTAACATTATAATTTTTCTCACATCTAAAGGGACCCATGATGACAAAATTATAGATGAGGACATAAATGATAAAGACCTTAACAAATATTCTAGAGAAGATAAAATAGAAAATGCATTTCCTAAGTTAGTAGTTAAGTTGGAGGATATTTATGATTTAAAATATAGATTTAAATTCCAAAATAATTATAAATTTTAGAGTTCTACCTTAATATTTGAGGTTATCAATTTAGGTACTCTTGAGAAGCCTCAAAATATTAATCTAGGACTAGGCCTCTCTCCGGATGAAAGGCTTAGGTTCATACACTTGCTAAAAAGATATAAAGATGTTTTTTCATGCAACTATGATGAATTAAAAGCATATGATACTTCAATAATTCAAAATACAATACCCATGTTCCCTGATGTAAATCCTGTCCAGCAGAAACTCATGAAAATCCATCCAAAACTTGAGTCTCAAATCAAAGTTGAGCTCAACAAATTAATCAAGTCCAAAATTATTTTTATTGTTAGATATTCTAAATGGGTATCCAACCTAGTTCCACTCAGGAAAAAGAATGGTGATATTAGGATTGGTATAGATTTTAGAAATTTGAATAAATCATATGAGAAAGACAACTTCCCATTACCCCCCATGGAGAAAAATTTACAATCTATAGCAGGCTCGGAATTAATGTCCTCCTTAGATGGATTTTTTGGTTACAATAAAATTTTGATACACCCTGTAGATAGGTTGAGACTACATTTAGAACCAAATGGGGTACATATGCCTATAAAAACATGCCCTTTGGTTTAATTAATGCAGAAACAACTTTTCAGAGATGTATGGATACAACCTTTAGAGGCCTCATCAACAAATCAGTGGTTATCTGCCTTGACGATATCAATATCTACTCTAAAGAACGAGGTAACCATTTACATGACCTAAAACAGATCTTTGAAAGGTGCATAAAATATGGTATTTCTCTGAACCTTAAGAAATAATTTGTTTTCTTTAAATAATGGTAAACTGTTGAGGTACATTGTTTCCAAAGAAGGTATCACTATTTATCCTGATAGAATAAAGGCTATTTCTGAAGCTAACCTCATAGCTAGAAATCAATGCAATCATTTTCAGGATAACTTAATATTGTAAAAAAATTTCTCCTAGATTTCTCTCAAATTTTCATGCCATTACAGAATATGATCAAGAAAAGTGCAACTTACAAGTGGGGTACAACTGAAATAGATTCTTTTAACTCAGTCAAGAAAGAAATCATTCAATCTCCTTCTCTATCTTCACCTAATTATTCAAAATAATTTATTCTTTATACTTTTTCTTCTGATCATTCATGTGCATCTCTGATAACTCAAAATAATGATGAAGAAGCAGAAGCCCTTATTTCATACAATAGATCAACATTACATGGGGCATAATTGAACTATTCATAAGTTTAAAAACAAGCCTTTGTAGTCTTTACGTCCATCAAACATTTCAGGCATTTTATTCTTAAATCCCATGCAAAGGTAATTATACCATTCCTAGCTGTAATAAATTACTAGTCCAGAAAGAGCTTGGAGAAAAAAGGGAAAATTGGGTCACAACTTTGCAAGAGTATGACTTATAGATTAGACATGTTAAGATTGTGAATGGAAAAGGCTTGTGCAAGATGGTTTCTGGCTCTAATCATGCTTCATCAGAAGACACCCCAAGTGAACACAAATAAGTACAAGAGGTATGCCTAATAAAATCATATTCTTAATATGCAGACCTCAGTTTTTATCTGACTCATGGTTATGCAACTGTTGAATTAAAACCCAAGAAGAATAGAGCAATGAGATTGAAAGAAAACTAGTAACTGCTTTTCAATGGTATTTTGTTTCAGAGGAAAGAAGCTCTTATTAACATATGCAAAATGAAACCAAGTCTAGATTTCCATGTACCACCCAACCATAGATTGGGATGGGCCAAATCTTTCTTCATCTAGTCACCCTCATGCCATATTCCAAGAATGAATTTGGGATCTCATAAAAAAAAATCAATCAAAAACATACAGGGCTTCCAGATGCCAAACCACCTCAACCCTCAACCAATGATTCCACCTCTTGGTTGGACATCACTAACCATCACCTGATCGGTCTCTACCCAAGATGTTTAGGGCTCCAGAGTGTTTTCTCCAACCAAGGCTTCTAGGACTAGTAACTCAACCCACAATTCCCATGTGGCCTCTAGAGTGTTTGTACAATTAGGGCTTCCAAGACTAGTAACTCAACCCACCAAGGGATTCCATAGTGTTTTTCCAACCAAGGCTTCCAGGACTAGTAACTCAACCCAAGATGTTATAGGGATTCTATATAAATTGTCCAACCAAGGCTTCCAGGAACTAATAACTCAACCCATAGGAACATGACAAGCAACCTGAAATAAAGGGAAAGAAACCCACAACACCATGGATATCCAAGAAATGGAAATGCTAGGCAAATCCATTGTCAATCTAGGTAATCCTCCATGCCAATGACAACTCATAACCAAGAAACCACATGCATGCCAACAATAGTAAGGAAACCATACATGCAACTTGATACCTACAAAGAAATCTAGCTATAGTCGTTGGTCCCACTATTCTCTTGCACTCTCTTACTTTTCCTTTTCCTTCTTGCTCCAAATCCCAAGTATGCCACACTTCTCCAAGAGTGCTCCAAGAAACTCTAAGTGTCCAAGAGTATGAGAGAGAGAATAGAAGAGAGCTCCATTATAGAACTGACAAAAGGTTTCCAACTGATCCTTAGAAGCCTTTTTATTAATTAGGCATCTATTTTCTTCATTTTCCTCCTCACATACAACTTGTGACCTTTCACCTTCCTTTTCTCCTAATTTCCATTATTTTCATAAATAAAATGCCAATTAATGCCAATTAATGCCACTTTGCCTTTCCAAAGCCTTTTCTATTGCCTTTGCCAATTTCCTTAGCCATTAATAAACCAAAGTGACACCCCATTAGGATGTTTTTCCCACCATTCAGCTTGGAATACATGTCCCATGACCATGGCCTTATATTTTCTTACATGGATTTTAACGAGGGCTATTAGAGAAGCCTCCCCCTTGGGGGAACACCACCCCAGTGTTCAATGACACCTACAAACCAACAAACCACTGAAAATAAAACATACTACCCATGGAGCTTTATAACACAACTCATTGCATTATTTACAATGACCACTGCTAAAGATATGACAATCATACCGATTAATGGAGCTTTATAACATAGCTCATTACAGTATTTACAATAACAGCCACATATACACTTATATACATTTTCTTCAAGCAATAAATAACTATATTGTCTATGGAGCTTGATAACACATCTCGTTGGAGTACTTAAAATAATATACACATATACACATACATACACTTTCTCAACCAAAAAATAAAAGGATACAATGCCTGCATCTACAATAAGGGAATCTAGAGGCTCACACCTCCACCCTCAAAGTAATAACAGGACTCAACTCATTCCCAAGGAGTCCAAAATCCACTGCCAAAGTCAAAGCTACATCCAATGTCCAACATTACAATCCTGTGCCACTTGTCCTCTTAGTTAACAGTCACCGACTCATTGTTCCAGGGCACACTCCCAATGCGCATTTGATTCCACCAGGAAATGCTAATGACCAAAACAAATACATTCCCCAACCTTCCCTTCTCTGCTACATAGTCCCTCATGAAATCCGTCCATCCCCTTCCTTGCAATCACACAACACAACTTCCAAGTTTTGTGGGCATCCCCTTCTCTGCTAGACAGTCCCTCAGGTGACCCCTTCCTTTGAAAGGTTTCCTTCATTGTAAGATCCAAAAACCAAGGCATATCCCTTCCTTAGAACCACTATACCAGTCATAACATGAGCATGGAAACCAATGGACACTATTGGGTACTAGTGTCCCACAATGGCCCTGCTCCTAAAGTGATTTACCAACATACTATTGCATTTTCCAATCACTTTTTCCTATTTCTTATAATGCTTGCAGTCAAATTCAACCACCCAAACTAGACATTTCCATTCTTTCCTATACCAAGCACATAATTTACATTAGATTCAAAATTAATTGAAATAAATTCACACCACACCTCATTGATATCTCGCCAACAAGGTACACTTGCAATCCTATTTACTTCCTGTCACAACAAGTCAAACTAGTTGTTTGATCAAACCATTATGTAGAAACATATCACATCCAGTTAGCTCAAAACACAACCATCATAGATAAAAATCATGAATCACATGCAGTCATCATAAACAAAAATCATAGATCACATGTAACCATCATAAATCATAAGCATAGATCACATGCATAATAAAAATGACATGAAATACTAATATTTATCCTTTAATTAGTCTGTTTCTTCTACCTTTTTCCTTTCCATACACACACCAGATTGGTTTCCAACACCAGGAAAGCACCCAGTGTCCTTGCTTCTCTTGAATCACATACACATACACACTGTGTACATCACAACACGTACATCCACACATGACGTATGACACCACACAATGCTTACACCTACACTTGATATACAACACAAGACATATACGTACACCTGGTATACAACACAACACAATACATACTCCTACATCTGGTGTACAACACAATACAATACATTTACTACACAAATTACAACACAACAAATACACATGCCATGATACCACAACTACACAATGCACATACATAGTACCACATGCCTGCAACACAACATGTACGACATGCACACAATACCACATGTACACCAGTACCATATGTACAACATGTACAAAGTACCATATGTAGACAACACCACCTATACAATGTGTACACAACACCACATGTAAACGAAACCATCTGCACAACGTGTACACAATGCCACATTTACACTGCATCACCTATACAATGTGTACACAACACCACATGTACACAACACCACATGCATGACATGTACACGACACCACATGTACACAACACCACATGCACACAACACCACATGTAAAATCATGCACACAACACCTTATGTACATAACACCACATGTACAACATGAACATAACACCATATGTACATAGCACTGCATACATAACATGTACATAACACCATATGTACACAACACCGCATATCCAACATGCGAACAACACCATATGCACACAACACTACATATCCATCATGCACACAATACAATATGTACACAACACCGCATATCCAACCTGTAGATAACACCATCTATACTCAGCATCGCATATGGAATATACTCACAACACCATATATACAACAAACACACAACACCATATATACAACAAACACACAACAACATATGTAAAATTACTAAATATACAATATGCACAACATATACACAACAGTAGCGCATTGCACATCCAAAACCGCACTGTCTCTACCAAGAAACCTTGCTTCTAGTGTCTCTTCGCTATCCATGCTTATCCTAGCATGCCATGGATCACGATGTTTTCATTCTGCTGATGTATCTCTCTAGAAATTCTCACTGTAGATCAACAAATTATGCAATATACTAAAGCAAAATACAAGATCTACTTCTACAACAAACTTGCAGAAGCTTAATCGAATATGAGCAAAGATCAAATAGAACACATATAACTGAGAATGAGAAACCAATCACACATGAACATAGAAGAATACTCCGGGGAAAGCCTCAACTAAAAACCCTGATCTCTGTATTATCATACAAGTGGAAATATGTTCAGATTACAAAGAGAATCAACTCACAAGCTATCCTGCTCTTTCTGTAATAAAAAAATACAGCGCACAGACTGAATAGACACAACATATGCCTTCCCTCAGCCCTCCAAGCCTCCTATTTCCTTGCATATTTTTCCTTGGCATCCAATGCTGCCACCTGTGTGAATTGGCCTCATCACACACTCACCAAACCCAAAAGTAACTATGTAATCTCCAAAGAATGAATTCATTCTACATGTAAGGAGATATCCTCCATGGAATATTCTTGCAACTGATAGTACATTGTCCCATCATCTGATCTCAATTGGGTCTCTGTTTGAGCTAACATGCATGAGTTATTTATGAGAGAATATTCAGTTACATGATGTGTAGCAATTACATGCATGCATGCATTAACTAACTAAACTCACAATTAGTTCAACAAAATATTTGAACTAATCTAACTGGACTTAACTCAGTTAACTGAGCTAACTAATTACAACTCAAATTACAACTCATCCTTATCTCTTTAACTAGGGGATAAATTCCTTAATCAATGGGATAACTGTTGCATGTCCTCACATAGACTTCAGGTTTGATTTTCTCCAACTAATTAACTCAATATGAATTAATTAATTATTAATCAAACAACTGCTAAGAACAAATTCGAATTTTACTTCTCTATTTTAGTTCAGGGACTAACTAAAATAAGAATGTATCCTGAACTGCTATTTATGGCAGTGCTATTTTTAGCACTTCTATATTTAGCATTTCTTGTTGCTATTTTCAACGCTCCCTCTCAACAAGAAAGGGATTATTAGTAACCTCAATCCTGTCTTTGTGGAACTCGAACTTGCATTTTGACAATGCCTTAGTCAAAATATCTGCATCCTATTCCTCGGTCGAAACATACAGCAACAACATGATCCTCTTGACCACAGAGTCTTGAAGATGGTGATACCAGATATCAATGTGCTTGGACCTATCATGAAAAACTAGATTCTCAAAGAGTTTGATACAACTCTGATTATCGCAGTAGATCACAGTTGGATCCATCCTTTGACCAAACAATCCCACTAGAATCTTTCACATCCAAATGGCCTCACATGCAGCCTGCCTAGCAGC
>APFE030630072.1:36809-98345 GCA_000404065.3 Pinus taeda | reverse complement strand
TCGGGGCATCAATTACCGATAATAATGCTCTACTATGCCCTTTGAATTCCTTCAAAATAAATTTTCAAACCAAGCTTAAGCAAAAATTTAAGAAAATCTACACACCTTTTTTCACTTTGTAGGAGCTCGATATTGCCTCTACTGTATCTCTGTACTTTCCGATCATCTAGTTCTAAATTTGTGACCTATAGTAGCCCTCTGTGTCCTCTTTCCAATGCTAGAAGTCTGACCCAAATTGGATTCTCCAAAAAAGAGTTATGCGAAATCTCCCACAGAGACTTGATTATAGACTAGTTCAGTAGAGAGAACTTGTACAACGTGCCACAAATCACTGTTTCGACCTTTGGATCTGAAAAAATGCACACAAGAAACTACAGTCCATCCTCTTTCTTTACCTTCTTACAAAATTTCAATCCAATCCCCAGAGAGAAAGTTATGACGATTTTCCCCAGGTCACCTGTTTGGAATGTAATTCAGGAGTCTGCAAAAAGGCCAACTTCCTCAGATCATATCTCCGCAAATATAGCGCTAAAAGCTCTAAAATTCAGGCCCAGGATTCAGAGCGATTTATTCTCAAATGGGTGTTTTTGGAGACTTCCGAAATGTCACAGAAAAAATTTATAGCGAAAATGCCACGATGACCTGTTTGGAGCAGCGAAATCCAAAGCTCTTATACCAAATATTATGAAACCAGCTCAAGAAAAGATAGAAAAGATAGATCAACGCCTTAGAATTCAGCCTCTTCGAGGGGGCAACCTCCTTTACATTACATAAATGAACAATTCTTGGATGATTCAAAATGACAAAACCTCCTTTATATATATAGGAGTCTAAGGTGTCACAATATAATCTAGCCGACCTAACAATAATAATATAAAGCCACAAAAATAACAATAGAGGGATTCTATGGGGCACAATAATAACAATATGGGGTCAATAGGGGCACAAAATATTAATAATGGGTATAACTACAATAGTAATGGGGTAATCACTAGTATTATAGGGACCCAACAGTCAATTATAATTGAAACGGGTTGGTTAATAACCATACCCTCCATCTCAATTACTGAATCTTGATGGTCTTCCTCCCTAATTTCCAATGCAATGTGGATTTAGGGTATATTTTGAGCCACATCGTTCATTGTTGATGCATCTTGCACATTGTATAGATTTGTACCATTATGTTTTTTCTAAGGACAATTTCTTCGCAGATGGTTCTCTCCACATATCCAATACTTCATTGAACATTTCCTGAACCTCTTAGCCTCTTCTTACTAGTTTAGTGGGCCAATTTATATTGACAGTAATGGACTTTTGTTGATGTCCATTCTTGGTGGGAGTGACAAGTTTCACATTCTTCCCTCCTTTCTTATATCATGAGGATTTTCGATGCCTTTCCATTGAAGTTGGTCTTATTTATCTATTTTAAGTCTATTTGGGACTCAAATTTATGTTTGGATTGCTCATAGAAATATTTTTCCTTTCAGAGAGCGTCTTCTAATGTTGTTGACTCTTTAAACTCAATCTTGTCTCGATAAGCTTGTGGTAACCCACTAAGGTACATTTGAATCTTCACCATCTCATCTTTGATATATGACACACACATAAACAACTCTAAAAATATATTAGTGTACTCATAAATAGTAAGTTTCCCTAGCTTATGCTCGTGGAGTTCCTTAAATTTGCTATCATAATACCTCTCAGATAAGTACTTCTCCCAGAAATATTTCTCAAACTTCCTCCATGAAAGTTCCTTCTCCACAATGTCCTTAAAATTTCTCAATTCCTCCCACCATATATCAACTTTTCCTTTCAAGATGAAAATGAATACTTTGGCCTACATGTTTTCAGAGTAGCCACACACTCTAAAGTATTTCTTCATTCCTAACAGCCAAGAGTCTGCCTCATCATCATTATTTTTCTCTCCATCGAAGGTAGGGGGTTTTTATTTCTTGAACTCTTACGACATTGAGCTCTTCTCGTTTCTCCTTTTATGATGATAACTTCTAGTTGCAATATCTAATGACCAATCATATTTGCTTGAATTTATTTATGGAATGTTGAGTGGAATTTTTCCTATCACCGTGTCTTCATTTTCTTTCCTATTTCTTTTCCTTGACTTGCTTCCTTTTGCCCTATTATTATCCAATCCTCACTTCTGGATCTTCAATGGGATTTGATTGGATTTTTACTTGCCTAGATAGTTAGAACATAACTAATGTTGCTTATGCCTTTCCGTATATGATAAACTTTGCAAACTAACTACATTTACCTCTTCTTGCCTTTCTTGTACTCTAATGATATTTTCATTGTCTGCCTTGCAACTCCTTAACTTAACTCTCAAGATCCTAAGAGTATCTTGAGAGTTGAACCTTCACTCTAATATCATTTTGTAATGATCCCTCCCACCCCCTTGTACTACATTAGACCATGGAAGGCATTAAATATTGATTTAATCTGAACTCGAAGGTCTGCTATGAAGATGGTGTTATAAAATCCTCCTTTTTCAAATTTTTTGGAATTAAGTTCTAGTACCACCATCACATAAAGCTTGTCGAGATATTTTTGGTGATATAAAATTTAACTCAATTTGATTCTCAAATTGAAATTTATGCCATTTTGAATTTTAACCAATCAAATAAGGCCACATTAGCATTGGGCTACCTCGTGGCATTCACATGGCACCCACATTATCAGTACATGGTTGCATGATATCCATGGGTGGTCCATGTGGTACTACCATGCCAACATAAACTGAATCCACATAGCCATTGGGTATCCACAAGGCCTCCATGTGGCATCTATAAAACCCATGTGGCCTTTCCATGTCAACTTAGGGCACATGCCCACCTAATATTTCCAATTCTATCTTGTGGGGTTTTCCCATTATACGTATTGTAGTCCAACTTCTAATTCTAGTGGGGGCCCACAAACCCACGTCACACCATTTGGGTGTGGTAATGTCCTCATTTATTAAGCTCCAAGGTCAAGAGGTGGGTGGTGAGTGATGATAATGTTCCACAACGGATCCATGCTTAATCCATGTCATGTCGTTGGGATTACCACTACCATGGAATTTGGATTCAAATAAGGTGGGCGTGATGGGAGGTGAATGCTAAGAAATACCAACTAATAGGTATAGAAGAAAGAGGCATTACTGTCAATTGCAACATTTTTTACCACCACCACCCAACAAAGATTGTGTGAAAAGCTACAAGCATCGATGAGTTGTGGACAGTTCCATCTGTTAACAACCCCATTAGATGGGAAAATTCCCATCAGCTGTTGTGTCACATATAAAAACGCCAAGGATAAATCATGATAGAATTATATGGAGGAAATATTAATAATTAAGACTGAGGTCTTGTGCACTTAATCATCAACCTTGGTCACATGGTTAATAGTTTATACTAGGTGCTAGACTATATGATTTTGAGAAATGCACATTACTAGTGTGGCTTCTGTAAGGACTTAAGTAAAGAACTAAAAATATTTTATTATGCGTGAATGGAAGGTGATCCATAGTATTGATTGGTAATCAATCAAATTGGGTCACTAGAAGAGATTTGGGAGCATCTACATTGAAGAAACTATACCTCCCAAGAAGCTTTAGAATAAGCTTTAATCAATAAACCTCATGATGTCATATCAATATATAAGAGTGCATGAACCATATGATCATCATATTGATCTTAAATCGGGTGAGTAGCAATAATTATTTGAATCCTCATTTAACTTACAACATATGAGATAAGATAAAATCTTAAGGCTAGCAATGAACCATAAAAATCCATACACATGCAGGATAGTTGATAACACTTGTAAAAAAAAGTGCAAAAAGATCTTATTCAACTAGATACGTTCACATAAGTAACCTTTTAGTTCATGAAATAATAACTATCACATATTTCTAGAATTTCCCATATCCATATGGACGTGTAAGGAAACTCATTCACCATGAACATGCAATGAATCCAACAACCTTCCATGAGTAGTACTGAACCATAAATTTTCCACTAACATATCATACAATTTCATCATCCATAATTCATTTATGCATTAGTGATTATACTTACTTGAATAAATTGAAATGGATAGAAACTAAAGCAGAGACTTTAACTCTCCACCCAACCATAGGAAACCTACACCACAATATTTATTGGAGGTGACCACCCTTGAGCTTGATCCAAAGTTTGAGGAGATACTTGCTCAAGGAATTCACCCAAGGCTCAACTAGGGTCTTTTTTAGTTCCAAGAGTTAGGATCTAAAATATAGGTGGTTTATTAGCTCTATTTTCAAGGAAATCCATTGGGATGGGGTCCCTGGGATCAAATTTTGTTAGTTAAGTAAATTTTTGTAAAAGGTTTTGTTAAATAATGTAAAGTCTCTGCGAAATGTGGAAGTGGAGTGCGAAGCTAAGTAAGAGTCAAAGGGGCATTAGCCCCTTGTATGGGTAGGTGATAGGTCAGTTTTGAGACTCACCCATGGTCCGTGGGCCATGCTATTGTAATGAAAAAGCTATATATAGTTGAGTCATAGAGATTCTAAAGGAATAACTTTTGATAGAGAATCAATGAAAGGGCACGGTGCTAAGGCAGGAAAAGTCTGTTTCCTGTACTTAAGTGAAAGGGGAAGGCTCCTGCAGCTAAGTGTGCAGAGACGTTGGTAAGTCCACTGCTGAGTGTGCCAACACCTGCAGTTGGGTGTGTAGGGATAAGAAGTATGTATCTAAATGTTACATCTTAATAAAGACTGTTTCGAGCCAAATCTATGCATTTGTGCCTTGTTTATTTACTTCTGTTTAAGTTTATGTATCTTCGCTCTATAATATGTTTAATGTGAATTAATGATTTATTTCTACGCGGAACGAATAGCTATGTAATATTTATGCATAATAAGTATAATCAACCTCCTTCACGGAGCTTAGGAAGTTGTTAAATAAATTTGCTGTAGTTAACTGCTTGGAAGGGGTAGTGATGCAGGAGCATCATGGTTCCGAAAATGTGTACATTTAGTAGAATCTAGGTGGTCTTGTGTTTTCAAAAGAGTGGTTTTCCTAAGTATATAATTAAGGTAATTTTAAATATTTTGAGTGATTTAGGTGAGACATTTAGAATAGGAGTTAATTAAATATTGTGAGGATATTTGTAAATGTTCTCAAATGTAGGAGAACATGAGTGATGATGAGTTGTTAGTATAGATTGAGATATTGTAAATCTTAGAAAGTAGTTCATTATTTATGGAGGATCCTTAGGATTAGTTGAAATTTGAGACCCTCAAGGGATAAAGAATATATTTTAGGAACTAATTGAGGATGAGAGGATTCTTAAGATTTGGTTGAGAAGATTGAGGATCTGAACCAAATTTGGTTAACATAATCTTTTTGGGTATAATTTTTAAGCCTCGAAGGCTTAAAAATGTATGTTAGAGAGAGAGTTAGAAGACAAAAAGGTTGGATTGTGAGCCTACGGGCATTGAAATGAGAAAGGGCCATTAATACAGACCATGTAAAGGCATATCAGGCCAAAGCTAGATTGTAAACAAGTTTTTATTTGTGTCTGTACATTTGTTTAATGAATGAGGAAATTTAATTCATTGTGACTGTGTGTGTCATTCCTTTTATGTTCTAATTGATCCGTAATTGGGAATTTATGGTTTCTGTGCGATAAACCATGATGAAAGAATTCAAGTTGAATTTTTGAAAGTCTTTCTAAGTGACAAAAGACTTATCGTCTGGGTAGAATCCGTGCGATTCCCGTTTTTATTTAATAGATGTATGTATAGGTCAAGTAAAGAACGAATTACAAAATATGGAAGAAGGGAAATGATACAGAGAGTATTATGTATTCCAGTTCGAAGTGGTGTTAAAGAAACAAAGGTATAGTTGCAAGGCAGAGTAAAGAAATAAGAGAAGTCTCAACACACTATTTCTAAGCGGAGAATGAAGTTGGCAGAGTTGAACTTGGTAACAGGTTGATCTGGAGATGATAAGGAAATTTAGTGGAAGTGCCAAGTTGGTGGAAAAGTGAAACAAACCAAAGTGAAATGCGTAACTACAGAGGTTAGGAGTCTACGAGTGTCTTGATTGGGGTTGAAGCACTGAACTTATTCCTAGCCATTGATTTCAATTTCAGCCGCTAATGTCACAGTCAACTGTGGGGGTTAAGTTGTTTGGTAACTCGTGTGTTAGTTGAAGGGCCGCAGACCATTGGATCACTGCTAATGCTGACCGTTGGATTAATATCACATCGCATCATTCATGAGTGAATGAATACTGGTTGGGAGAAATTGTGATATGTGATGTGCGATGATCGAGTGACTATCTGCCGTCGGATCCAAAACGCTTTGATCAATGACGTAGAGTGAAGCGCTTGTGCAAAAAGGGAAATTCAACGTGGGACAGTCGCTGTTCAATTGTTGTTCAGTTGCTGTTCAATTGCCATTCAATTGTTGTTCAATTTTTGAGCGGACCCAAGAAGTGTATGGACATGAGCTTATTTTATTTGGAGTCTGGTTTTGTGTATTCAGGTGGGATCGATGTTCGTTGGCGGATTATATGTTAAAGCGTTGTTTGGTGATTGGTAGGGTTTGTGTTAAAACCCACCAATGTAAACATTTCCGATTTGTATAGGTGGGCCATAACCCACAGGTTCATAGTAATGTTATTTTGAAAACCAGGGAAATTGCCTTTAGGTGGTTTTTCCCGCGTCAAAGTGGTATCACAGTAGGCAAAGGTTTCCTACGAGTAGAAAGAAGACTTTTCATGCAAAAGTAAAAGGTAAATGTTTTTGAAGAACTCAAGGTAAGAATGAAACAGTGAAAGAAAAATCAGCAAAGGAGTAATTGTTACTGACAGTTAGAGCTATACCAAGATAAAGCTAGGAGATTGAAAGAAAGAATCAGATTCTAAATCTGATTGATAGTAACTGAATGTTAAAAATTTGCACAGTGAAAGCATGAAGATTTGCTGAAACAGATTTGCAGGAGTGGTGAGATCTTGAAGATAGGTGATGGTATGCAAGTTTGTATAATGATTAGTAGAAATCAAATGAGTGAGAATTTAGCGCAATATTACAGTAATTAAACTGTAAGAGGGACTTTTGCAAGTTCTTGAAATAGCAAAGTTTGAAGATACAACTGAAGGCTGGATAAAATAATAGTCCATTCAAAGTGTAGGTGAATGGGGGGACAAGATCAGACAGAGATCTTGAAGGTGAGATGATATGTTTTTATTTTAATTTGATTTGAAGATTGGAAAGTGTGTGGTCTTTATATTGATGCACAGGTAGCATCATAAGAAGTTGAGAAGATTGCAACAACCTAGAGCAAGGAGTGCTCAATTGGTTCCAGAGGAAAGAACCAGAGAAATGCTAACAGATTGAGCTTAGAGGAGAGAAGCTTAGTGAGGCATATGTAGCAAGAAGGAGACTTGTTATTGTAGGGGTTTTGTTGCAGCTCACAAAGGCAAGTCCGCAAAGGATGTGGGTAGAATTGCTAGGGAATGAAGGAAGTTGTTAAGAGTTTCTAAGTGAAGAAAAGGACAGTTGTGTTCTTAAAGTGCAAATGAGTTGAAGCCTAGAAGGAGCAGAGGAAAATGCTCAAAGAGGTTCCAAAGATAGAGAACCAAGTACTTGCCAAAAGACTAAGTCTAGAGGAAATCTTGGTGAGGTAAGGGGCAACAGGAGAGACTTGCTGTTGCATGGGATTGCGCAACTCATAATGAAGTGAGTGAGGAAATCATAGAGATGGAAAGGATGATGACTAGTGACAGTTATAGCAAAGGTTCTGAAAGAGATCACAGCAGAGGACAAAAGAAGAAAGATTTCAAGGCAAATGGCATGAGAATGAGTGACGAAAAATATGATAGAGAAATGGCTGAGATGGCAGTTCGGCTTGAAGTATTAATGGAAATGTTAGAGAAAAATGAGAAGGACCAAAAATATGGTTATGTCATGAGAAAGAAAGTGAAGTGGCAAAGGCTACAAGAGAAGATGAATCAACAAGAAAATATGCAGTTAATAAAGGAGCTCAGGGAGATTGAACAGATTATAGATCTCAAATTAAAGATAGAGAAGCTCAAAAGGGTTGAGATAAAACAAAAGGAAAATCTTGGAGAAGGTGTTGAAGTTTTGGTATGTGAACCAGAACATGGACCATTACTTTTTAAATGTAATGAAGAGACAAAGGAGTTGAATCATATGAATGATATAGAGCAGCCATAAGACTTAATGTCTGAAGCATCAACTGAGACCGAAAGGTCTTGTATTTTTAAAATTAATAATTTGTGTATGATTGCAAGTACAATATAGGGTGATGAAAAAACTTCAGAGTTTGTTAAGAAGAAGGAGAAGAATCTAAAATCTGTTTAGATTAACACTGAGATAGCAAGATCTCTAAAATGAAAGGTACAGAAACGTCTCATGGAAGTATGTAGCAGAATATTGGAGTTGGTAACAGTAAAGATTGGAATAACAGATATGAGTTAAGACATGAAGATGAAAGTTTTGAAGCAGAGTATGACAATGAGACTGGAGAAGAAACATTTCACTACAATGAACAAGTGTAGAGAGGCATCATTAAAATAGATGGTGTGGAAAAGAGACTTGTTGATAGTCTCAAGGATTCTTTCAGTTTGAATCAACATACTAATGTTCTGACAGAGGAGTTAAAGGAAATATCAAAGCAATGTACTGAAAGGTTTCCAGAGGAAGAAGAGGTATGAAGGCCTTATATTTTTGATTTTGATAATTGTCTTATGATTTTAGATTTTGTTGTAGAACCTGGAACATATTTGGCACAGGTGGACAACCAAATGAAAGAAGAAGATAAATAACATCTACTGAAAGATGTTAAGGAAGATTTAGCAGAGGAAGAAGGACCATCTGATGATTGGTCAATAGAAAATGAAGAAATAGGAGATTGTGTAAAATTTCCAAATTTTACTCCAACTAAAATCATTGAGTTATATAGAGAGTTAGATCTTCAAAGGAGAAATCTGGAACAACAGAGGACAAATATCCAGAGTAAATTGTTGATGAAGGATGACAAATAAATTGTCATAAATGACAGTCATGAAGAAGTTGATAGGTACAGTAAACAAAAGTAGCAAATGGTTAGAAAATGTGGCAGCAACTAAAAAGGTGTGAAATTCTATAAGAGACAATAGTGAACAAGAGGGTAAGAATGTAAGGGCGGCAACAAGAATGAGAGTTCAGGAATCAAGAGTTGAAGGAAATTAGCAGTCAGAAGTTATACTAGAATAAGAAATTGAGTTGGTAAGAAGGTTAATGATGAAAGTGTCTCAGAAGAAGACAACATCAAGAAAGGAAAGAAGCAACAACAAGAGGAAGACATCGACAGACTATGAAAGCATGGCAAGTGGAGCATTGCAGCATAAGGTATGGATACCTGGAGAAGAACAACAAACAAAAACAACAACAGAACAGCTGAAAGGAAAAGAAATAGGCAAATATAAATTACAAAACAAAATCTAGGATCCAGGAGGACAAAGATTAGAAGCACATGATCTAGAGATCATGATTATTTTTTACTTTGGGAGTCTGATGCAGGAGCATCATGGTTCCGAAAATGTGTACATTTAGTAGAATCTAGGTGGTCTTGTTTTTTCAAAAGAGTGGTTTTCCTAAGTATATAGTTAAGGTAATTTTAAATATTTTGAGTGATTTAGGTGAGGCATTTAGAATATGAG
This sequence comes from Pinus taeda, assembly GCA_000404065.3. Lineage (NCBI taxonomy): Eukaryota > Viridiplantae > Streptophyta > Pinopsida > Pinales > Pinaceae > Pinus > Pinus taeda. The sequence goes on along the minus strand of APFE030630072.1, from coordinate 88,635 downwards.
TTAATTAAATATTGTGAGGATATTTGTAAATGTTCTCGAATGTAGGAGAACACGAGTGATGATAAGTTGTTAGTATAGATTGAGATATTGTAAATCTTAGAAAGTAGTTCATGATTTATCGAGGATCCTTAGGATTAGTTGAAAGTTGAGATCCTCAAGGGATAAAGAAGATATTTTAGGAACTAATTGAGGACTTAGAGGATTCTTAGGAATTAGTTGAGAAGATTGAGGATCTAAACCAAAATTGGTTAACAGAATCCTTTTGGGTATAATCTTTAAGACTCGAAGGCTTAAAAGAGTAAGTTAGAGAGAGAGTTAGAAGACAGAACGGTTGGATTGTGAGCCTATAGGCATTGAAATGAGAAAGGGACATTGACACAGACCGTGTAAAGGCAAATCAGGCCAAAGCTAGATTGTAAACATGTTTTTATTTATATCTGTACATTTGTTTAATGAATGAGGAAATTGAATTCATTGTGACTGTGTATGTCATTCATTTTATGTGTTGAGTGGTCCATAATTGGGAATTTATGGTTTCTGTGTGATAAACCATGATGAATGAATTCAAGTTGAATTTTTGAAAGTCTTTCTGAGTGACAAAAGACTTACTGTCTAGGTAGAATTCATGTGATTCTAGTTTGGATTTAATAGATGTATGTACAAGTCAAGTAAAGAAAAAATTATGAAATTTGGAAGAAGGGAAATAATACAAAGAGTATTATGTATTCCAGTTCGAAGTGGTGTTAAAGAAACAAAGGTATAGTTGCAAGGCAGAGTAAAGAAATCAGAGAAGTCTTGACACACTGTTTCTAAGCGGAGAAAGGAGTTGGCAGAGTTGAACTTGGTAACAGGTCGATCTGGTGATGAGAAGGAAATTTAGTGGAAGCACCAAGTTAGTGGAAAAGTGAAACAAGCCAAAGTGAAATTCATAACTGTAGAGGTTAGGAGTCTACGGGTGTCTTGATCGGGGTTGAAGCACTACACTCATTCCTAGCTATTGATTTCAATTTCAACCATTGACGTCACAGTCAACTGCGGGGGTTAATTTCTTTGGTAACCGGTGTTTTAGTTGAAGGGTTGCAGACCGTTGGATCACTGCTGATGCTGACCGTTGGATTAATATCATATCGCATCATTCATGAGTGAATGAACCCTAGCTGGGAGAAATTGCAATATGTGATGTGCGATGATCGGGTGACTATCAACCGTCAGATCAACGACATAGATTGAAGCGGCTATGAAAAAAGGAAAAGTAAACGTGGGAAGTCAACATGTGATGGTTTCAACACAATTGCTATTCAATTGCTATTCAATTTCAATTGCTGAGTGGACCCGAGAAGTGTATGGACATGAGAAGTGTCAGGATTATATGTTAAAGTGTTGTTTGGTGAGTTGTTGGGTTTGTGTTAAAACCCACCAATGTAAACGTTTCCAATTTGTATAGGTGGGCCATAATCCACAGGTTCATGGTAATGTTATTCTAAAAACCAAGGAAATTGCCTTTAGGTGTTTTTTCCTGTGTCAGGTAGTGTAGGAATTCACAGGGTAAGTTCCTTAGACAAAACACCAAAGGGCACTGCTAAAAAATAGATCACAGATCAATACACCAGTATTCTTGACGTGGTTAAAACCCTCAAAGAGGGAAACAGTCCACGACTTGAGCCAACCACTTCAGGAAATTTATTAATAAAAGAATGAAAATTTACATAAGGTTCTCTCATGAACGATTACCCTACAAATGACCCTCCATGCTCTTTAAATAGAGACCATGGACCAATCAGGTGCTAAGCCATGGATCAAGTGTCGGTAATACTGAGGTGAGAGTGGGCCATCGGATCACTTCATGTCTAGAACATATCGTGACCGTCAGATTGTAAGTTACAAATGTACATAGTAAAGAAACACACTTTACTTAACTATACACTATACCAAGTCATACTTAACTATTTACTATGTGTTGGAATATCATAACATCCCCCCTTAAGAACAACTTGGGATAGGATTGAAGGATGTAAAAATATGACACAATATGAGAAGGAAGGAGGCATTAGAGCCTATCCCCCTTTAGTGACAACTTCGTGAACTCCAACCATAAATTGGAGTTTAGTAAACTTCGCCTCTATGAGAGCCTTTGTAAGTATGTCTACAACTTGATCATCTGTTGAACAATATTGCACTTCAAGAACATGGTCATGAATGAGCTTTCCGATGAAGTGCATGTGTAGTTCAATGTGTTTGCTGCGCTGATGTTGGACTGAATATTTACATAGTTGAATGGCACTTTGATTATCACAACAAAGTGTAGTCAGATGCTGCTACTGAAAGCCAATCTTTGATAGGATCTAATGAAGCCACATGGCTTCCTTACTAGCTTCTATGACACCACGATACTCTGCTTCTACTGAAGAAAGAGAAATGGCACTTTATTTCTTGCAAGCCCATGTAATAGGTCCTAAACCAAGAGTGAAGACATACCTACAGTAGACTTCCGATCATCAGGGTCACTAGCCCAATCAAAATCAGTGAATCCAACCAATAGAGGAGATGCTTATGCATTGTAATGAATCCAAAACTAAATTGTACCTCGAACATAACGACGTATTATTTTAGTTGCTTTCCAATGAATTTCATGTGGGTTTTTCATAAATCTATCAATAAGGCCAACAACAAAGGAAAGGTCAGGACGAGTATGGGTCAGATACAATTTTTTTTCTACAAGCTGACAATATAAGGTAGCATCAACTTCAGGGGAAGTACAAGTGACTGAAAGTTTGGCTCCAGAATAAAAGGGAGAAGGGGCTTGCTTACAGTCTTCCATGTGAAAATGGCATAGAAGAGCACATGCATACTTGGATTGGGAAAGGGAAATACCTTCCTTGGATTGCAAGACTTGAATACCAAGAAAATAATGCAAATGTACTCAGTTTGTCATTTCAAACTTCTTATTAAGGCTGGAATTCACATGGTTTATAAGGTTGGGATCACTACCAGTAAGGATAAGATCATCAACATAAAGAACAAGAATGATAAGAGACTTGCCCACTTTCTTGGTGTAGACAATATTATCAGAATGACACCTAGAAAATCCAGTCTCTAAAAGAAAGCTATCCATTTTGGCATACCAAGCCCGAGGGGCTTGCTTGAAACCATAAGGGGATTTCTTAAGTTGACATACAAGGTTGGAGTCTATTTGTATAAATCCAGTAGGTTGTTCCATATAGATTTCTTCATGCAAGTCCCCATGCAAGAAGGCAGATTTAACATCCATCTGATGGACTTCCCATTTGAAAGAGGCAGTAAGGGAAAGAACAAGGCGGATATAGTTCATTTTGGAAATAGGGGAGAAGGTTTTAGTATAGTTAATGCCTTCAACTTCCTAGAAACCCTTAGCAACAAGACAAGCTTTATGTTTATCAAATTTTCCATCTAGTCCATACTTGGTTCTGTAAACCCATTTGCATCTAACAAGTTTTCATCCCTTTGGAAGAGGAACAAGATCCCATGTATCATTTGCCAATAGTGAACGATATTCTTCATTCATAGTTGCGTCCCAATTTGGATGGCCTAAAGCTTCTGCAAAGGTGTCAGGATCATAATTCTCTGAAGCTTGAGCCAGTAAAGAAGAGGCTCTATCGAACTGAGAATGTGTACATCGCTGATCTGTAGGATCTCCGGTAAGAGCACTTGCTGCATCCCGAGTAGCAAAAACCCATTTTGGAAGCTGAGGAGATGAAGGAGGATCCTAAGAAGGTGGGGGAGGATTGTCATCCTCGCTGCCATCATCTGAAGAAGAAATATTTTTAGAAGTAGAAGGGATAGAGAGAGGTGGCACATCTGCCAAACTAGGCTCATAGGCTGATATGTTTTTAGCAAACTTTACATCTCTTCTAATGATAACAGTTTTGGACTTAAGTGGAATAAGTCTATATCCTTTGACATCTTTAGAATATGCAACAAAAATACATTTTTCACTCTTAGGTTCTAGAGCTTTGTGTTTCTCGTTTGGAATATGGGCCCATGCTTCACTTCGAAAAAATACGAAAGCGACTTACATTAGGTTTAATTGAGCTCCATGCTTCTCTTGGAGTGATATTATTTAAAACCTTATTAGGAGTGCAATTTACTATGTAATTTGCACATCTAATTGCTTCTGCCCAAAAATTAAGACTAAGTCCTTTAGATTGAAGCATACAATTAGACATTTCCTTTAAGGTGTGATTCTTCCTTTTAGCTACACCATTTTGTTGTGGAGTATATGAACAATATGTTGCATTTGAATTCCATTCTTAGTGCAAAAGTTGCTGAATTTGTTGTTAACATATTCTCCCCCATTATCAGATCTTAGATTAAGAATTTAATGTCCAGAATGTTTTTCAACAAAGGCCTTAAAGGCTAATAACATGTTAAATACTTCACTCTTGAGTTCTAAGAAGTATACCCAAGTGCGTCTAGATAAATCAGTTCATAAAGTTAAAAAATACTTGTATCTAGAGAATGAAACAACTGGAAGTGGACCACATAAATCACTATGCACAAGCTGTAAAGGGGCTGAGGCATGCCAAGAGACATGTTTTTCAAATCTATCTTGATGATGTTTTCTGAGTACACATCCGGAACAAACACCATCTCTATACGATACCATTGGAAGACTTGTCACCATATTTTCTTTACATATATTTTGAAGGGAGCAATAGTTTAAGTGACCAAATCGCTCGTGCCAAAGTTTGCTGACTTCATCATTATAAGCAACAAATACCGAGGGAATATTTGATGAACGAAAGTTGTTAAACTTATACAACCTTGTAGAATCATCAGCAATGGTAGTAGCTAAAAACTGTCTAGGATCTCTTAGTTCCTTAATTACAACATTATGAGGTGAAAATTCAACGATTTTACCTTCACCTGAATGAGTTATCTGATACATAGATAGAGGGTTGTAGGATAAGGTTGGAACACATAATAGATCATTAAATTGACCATTGTCTAGATGAACAGTTCCAGTCCCTACAACACTAAGAGATCTATCATCACCAACATATATATTTTTGGTGTTACAATCATTTAAAGAAGAAAACATGGCTTTTTTTTTGGCCATGTGATAAGAAGTTCTAGAATCAATGAGCCACTCATGAGAATGAGAAGAGGAAGATACATTTAGTGCATAACTAGATCGAGATGCTTGACAATCACATGCAAAAGTGCTATTCCTGAAGATGAAGTTGAAGTTGAAGAGTGCTCGAAATGGATGTTATGCTTCTTCATTGCCACTTCCAAGGCTTCCATCTTCTTAAAGCATTTGGATTCTAAGTGGCCATCTCGATTACAAAAGTGGCAATGTCTATCAATTTTCTTCCCTTTGTTTTTATTTGCTTTATCATTTTGAGACTCAAATTGCTTAGGACCCTTGTTTGGTTTAGGACCATTCTTTTTAGGATACTGCTTCTTAGGATTATTTGAATTTGGCTTCTGTTGGGTGGCTAAAGCTTTCTTAGAAGAGTTTCAAAGATTAAGAAGACCAAGATATAAGAGGTTTTCTTGTTCTCTTATTAAAGAATCACAAAAGACATCAAAAGAGGGGGGACTTGTAGTCTTGTCCTTGAGAAATAAAGGCTTCTCTAGTAGAATGGAAGGTGGAAACAAACACAGAGTAGGGTGGTCCCAACTTAGTAAGAATGGAATAGATAAGGCTACCATCTTCTTTCTTAACCTTAACACATTCCAAGAGAAGTATAAGGGTCTTGAACTTGGACAAAACATCTTCAATGGAAGAAAAATTATTGGGGTTCAATGTAAGCAACTCATTTTCGAGTTGATGGGCTCTAATTTCATTTTTAATTCCAAAAACTTTAGTGCTCTGTTTCATTACTTCATTAGGAGTCTCAAGTTTTGCGATATGGAATCTAAGGTCTGGAAAAATAGACATCCCTATCAACCCACATGTTTGATCTTGCCTATTTTCCCATTTGGTTGCCTTATCTTCATCTTGAGGTTTGGTTTCTTGGCCTGAGTCTATTCTATAAAGACCTTTACTTCTAAGTAAATCCACAATGTAGGACCACCATTGGAAGTAGTTGGTGCTGTCAAGAATAACTTGGCATGGAATTTCCATTTTAATAGAAACTGAAGCTGTATATGTTAAAACTAAGTGTTCCAAAGGAAAGATCTCGAAAAATTAGGTTGATTAAAAAAAACGGCTTGGAAAACGACTTCTGGATGAAGAAGTTATGGCTTTTGAAGAAAAGTTGTTGAAGATGTCGATGAAGTGTGTGAATGTGTGGAAATGAATGATAATGTTATATTTAAAAAAACATTCCCCCCTTTCCAAACTTAATATAATTAACGCACTTAAAAAAAATTATGTGACTCACTTTCATAAATAAGTGAAAGTCACTTTTACAATGGTACTTTATGAGCTACCCACTAAATTGTAACTTAAATAAAAGATAAAGTGACTTTAGAATTATAAGTGAATCACTCTTTATAATGGATGAGAACACTTTTACATAAATTAACTTTAAAACATAAGTTACCTGTGTTTTTTGAAAAAGTAACTCAACAAAAAGAAAGACTTGAACTCAAGACCTTTATTCTCATAAAATAACTTTGGACCAAGTGAGCTAGTTTAAAAGGTTAGTAATTTTTTGGTAAAGATGAAGGGTTTTTTTTTTTTTTTTTTGTAGTCATTGAAGCTTTGGGGTGCATGCTTTCTTGAAAAATCTCTTTTTTGCCTACACAAAACCAAAAAACCCAACATGGACATACAAAAAAAACAAGCCTTACGAATTGAAGTTAGCATTAGCCGGAAACTAAATATTTTCCTCAATGTTTCTGATTTTTCGAGATCACACTAAGGCGCGACGGAAAAGAGCATACACATGAGAAAAATTCTTCCTTTCTGTTTCTGATTTGCCCTGATGACACAAAGTCGTGGGGAAAAAAGCATACATATAAATAAAGGTATAGATCAAGTAATAAAAAACAGAGAGCTAAATAAACCGAAATAAACAGAGAGATGAATAGCTAGAACTGCAAATAAACACTGTATACCTCCAGATCTTAAAAATGATGTAGCTAGGGCTAACAGAAACGTTTTTGTGTGAAACGAAAGGGGTTCCTCACTAGAACAGATGCTCCTAACACAATAGAGCAGCCCTCTCGGCCCAAAAGTAGCCAAAAATAGTAAATCTAGGAAATGACAGTGGGATGCAGTTGTATCGACTTCATATTTGGATCACCAATGGATGCAACCCTCAAATTGCTCTGATACCATGTAGGAATTTACAGGGTAAGATCCTCAGATAGAACACCAAAGGACACCGCTCACAAACAGATCACAGATCAATACACCAGTATTCTTGACGTGGTTAAAACCCTCAAAGAGGGAAACAATCCATGACTTGAGCCAATGTGGCCACTTCAGACAATTTATTACTAAAAGAATGAAAATTTACATAAGCTTCTCTCATGAACGGTTACCCTACAAATGACCCTCCATGCTCTTTGAATAGATATCATGGACCAATTAGGTGATAAGCCACATATCAAGTGTTGGCAATACCGAGGAAAGAGTGAACCATCAGATCACTTCATGTCTAGAACATATTGTGACCGTTAGATTGTAAGTTACAAATGTACATAGTAAAGAAAAAAAACTTTACCTAACTCTACACTAGACCAAGCTATACTTAACTATTTCTTGTGTCGGAATATCCTAACATCCCCCCTTAAGAAAAAATTGGGATATGATTGAAGGATGTACAAATATGACACAGTAGGAGAAGGAAGGAGGCATTAGAGCCTATCCCCCCTTAGTAACAACTTCCTGAACTCCAACCATAAATTGAAGTTTAGTAAACTTTGCCTTTGTGAGAGCCTTTGTAAAGATGTCTGCAAGTTGATCATTTGTTGAAAAATATTGCACTTCAAGAACATGGTCATGAATGAGCTTTCTAATGAAGTGCATGTGTATTTCAATGTGTTTGCTGCACTGATGTTGGATTTGATCTTTGCACAGTTGAATGGCACTTTGATTATCACAACAAAGTGTAGTCAGATGTTGCTGCTGAAAGCAAATCTCTGATATGATTTGATGAAGCCACAAGGATTCCTTGCTAGCTTCTATGACATCACAATACTCTGCTTCTACTGAAGAAAGAGAAATGGCACTTTGTTTCTTGCAAGCCCATGTAATAGGTCCTAAACCAAGAGTGAAGACATAACCTGTAGTAGACTTCCGGTCATCAATGTCACCAGCTCAATCGAAATCAGTGAAACCAACCAATAGAGGAGATGCTTATGCACTGTAATGAATCCAAAACCGAACTGTGCCTCGAACATAACGAAGTACAACTGACTAAAAATTTGGCTCCAAGTTGAAAGGGAGAAGGGGTTGGCTTACAACCTTCCATGTGAAAATGGCGTAGAAGATCACATCCATACTTGGACTGGGAAAGGGAAATACCTTCCTTGGATTGCAAGACTTGAATACCAAGAAAATAATGCAAGTGTCCTAAGTCTGTCATTTCAATCTTCTTTTTAAGGCTAGACTTCACATGGTTTATAAGGTTGGGATCACTACCAGTAAGAATACAATCATCAAAATAAAGAAAAAGAATGATAAGAGACTTGCCCACTTTCTTGGTGTAGATATTATTATCAGAATGACACCTAGAAAATCCAGTCTCTAAAAGAAAGCTATCCATTTTGGCATACCAAGCCTGAGGGGCTTTCTTGAGACCATAAAGGGATTTCTTAAGCCAACATACAAGGCTGGAGTCTATTTGTATAAAGCCAGTAGGTTATTCCATATAGATTTCTTCATGCAAGTCCCCATCCAAGAAGGCAGATTTAACATCCATCTGATGGACTTCCCATTTGAAAGAGACAGTAAGGGAAATAACAAGGTGGATAGAGTTCATTTTGGAAAAAGGGGAGAAGGTTTTAGTATAGTCAATGCCTTCAACTTGTGAAAAACCCTTAGCAACAAGACGAGCTTTATGTTTATCAACTTTCCCATTTGGTCCATACTTGGTTCTGTAAACCCATTTGCATCTAACAAGTTTTTGTCCCTTTGAAAGAGGAACAAGATCCCATGTATCATTTTCCAATAATGAATGATATTCTTCATTCATAGCTGCGTCCCAATCTGGATGGCCTGAAGCTTTTGTAAAGGTGTCAGGATCATAATTCGCTAAAGCTCGAGCCAATAAAGAAGAGGTTCTATCGAACTAAGAACGTGTACATCACTGATCTATAGGATCACCGACAAGAGCACCTGCTGCATCCCGAGTAGCATGGACCCATTTTGGAAGTTGAGGAGTTGAAGGAGGATCTTGAGAAGGTGGGGGAGGATTTTCGTCCTTGCTGTCATCATCTGAAGAAGAAATATTTTCAGAAGTAGAAGGGATAGAGAGAGGTGGCACATCTGCTGGACTAGGCTCGTAGGCCGATATATTTTCAGCAAAATTTACATATCTTATAATGATAACATTTTTGGACTTAAGTGGAATAAGTCTATATCCTTTGACATCTTCAAAATATCCAACAAAAATACATTTTTCACTCTTAGGTTCTAGAGCTTTATGTTTCCGATATGGAATATGGGCCTGTGCTTCACTTCCAAAAATACGAAAGTGACTTACATAAGGTTTAATTGAGCTCCATACTTCTTTTGGAGTGATATTCTTTAAAACCTTAGTAGTAGTGCAATTTACTATGTAATTTGCACAGTTAATTGCTTCTGCCAAAAAATTAAGACTAGGTCCTTTAGATTGAAGCATACAATTAGCCATTTCCTTTAAGGTGCGATTCTTCCTTTTAGCTACACCATTTTTTTGTGGAGTATATGGAACAGTATGTTGCATTTGAATTCCATTCTCAGTGCAAAAGTTGATGAATTTGTTGTTAACATATTCTCCGCCATGATCAGATCTTAGCTTAAGAATTTAATGTCTAGATTGTTTTTCAACAAAGGCCTTAAAGGCCAAGAACATGTTAAATAATTCACTCTTGAGTTTTAAGAAGTATACCCAAGTGTGTCTGGAGAAATCATCAATGAAAGGTAAGAAATACTTGTATCCAGAGAATGAAACAACTAGAAGTGGACCACATAAATCACTATGCACAATCTGTAAAGGGGCTAAGGCGTGCCAAGAGGCACGTTTTTCAAAACTATCCCGATGATGTTTTCTGAGTACACATCCGGAACAAACACTGTCTCTGCAAGATACCATTGGAAGACCTGTCACCATATTTTCTTTACATAGATTTTGAAGGGAGCGATAGTTTAAGTGACCAAATCGCTCATGCCAAAGTTTTCTCACTTCATCATTATAGACAACAAATACAGAGGGAATATTTGATGACCCAAATTTGTTAAATTTATACAACCTTATAGAATCATCAGCAATGGCAGTAGCTAAAATCTGTCTAGGATCTCTTAGGTCCTTAATTACAACCTCGTGAGGTGAAAATTCAACGATTTTACCTTCACCTGAATGAGTTATCTGATATACAGATAGAAGGTTGCAGGATAAGGTTGGAACACATAATACATCATTAAATTGACCATTGTCTAGATGAATAGTTCTAGTCCCTACAACACTAAAAGATCTATCATCACCAACATATATATTTTTGGTGTTACAATCATTTAAAGAAGAAAACATGGCTTTGTTTTTGGCCATGTGATAAGAAGCTCCAGAATCAATGAGCCACTCATGAGAATGAGAGGAAGAAGATACATTTAGTGTATAACCAGACCGAGATGCTTGACAACCACATGTAGAAAGTGATATTCTTGAAGATGAAGTTGAAGTTGAAGAGTGCTCCAAATGGATGTTATGCTTCTTCATTGCTGCTTCCAAGGCTTCCATCTTCTTAAAGAATTTGGATTCTAAGTGGCCATCTCTATTACAAAAATGGCAATGTCTATCAGTCTTCTTCCCTTTGCTTTTATTTGCCTTATCATTTTGTTGAAATGATTTTTCATTTTGAGACTCAAATTGCTTAGGACCCTTGTTTGGTTTAGGACCATTCATTTTAGGATACTGCTTCTTAGGATTCTTTGAATTTAGTTGCTGCTGGGTGGCTAAGGCTTTTTTAGAAGAGTTTTCAAGATTAAGAAGACCAAGATATAAGATATTTTCTTATTCTCTTATTAAAGAATCACAAAAGGCATCAAAAGAGGGGGACTTGTAGTCTTGTCCTTGAGAAATAAAGGCTTATCTAGTAGAATGGAAGGTGGAAACAAACACAGAGTAGGGTGGTCCCAACTTAGTAAGAATGGAATAGATAAGGCTACCATCTTCTTTCTTAACCTTAACACCTTCCAATAGAAGTCTAAGGGTCTTGATCTTGGACAAAAATTCTTCAATGGAAGAAAAATTATTGGGGTCCAATGTAAGCTACTCATTTTCGAGTTGAAGGGCTCTAATTTCATTTTTAATTCCAGAAACTTTAGTGAGCTGTTTCATTGCTTCATTAGGAGTATAAAGCTCTGCAATATGGAATCTAAGGTTTGGAGAAATAGAAATCCCTATCAACCCACGTGCTTGATCTTGCCTATTTTCCCATTTGGCTGCCTTATCTTCATCTTGAGGTTTGGTTTCTTGGCCTGAGGCTATTCTGTAAAGACCTTTAATTCTAAGTAAATCCACAATGTAGGACCACCATTGGAAGTAGTTGTTGCTGTCAAGAATAACATGGCATGGACTTTCCATTTTAACAAAAACTGAAGCTATAGATGCTGAAACTAAGTGTTCCAATGGAAAGAACTTGAAAAATTAGGTTGATTAAAAAAAAGGGCTTGGAAAATGACTTCCAGATGAAGAAGTTATGGCTTTTGAAGAAAAGTTGTTGAAGATGACGACAAAGTGCGTGAATGTGCAGAAATGAATGATAATGTCTTATTTAAAAAAATTCCCCCATTTCTAAACTTAATCTAATTAGCTCACTTAAAAAAAAAATTATGTGACTCACTTTTATAAATAAGTGAAAGTCACTTTTACAATGGTACTTTATGAGCTACCCACTAAATTGTAACTTAAATAAAAGATAAAGAGACTTTAGAATTATAAGTGACTCACTTTTTATAATGGGTGAGAACACTTTTACATAAATTAACTTTAAAACATAAGTTACATTGTTTTTTTAAAAAGTAACTCAACAAAAAGAAAGACTTGAATTCAAGATCTCTATTCTCATAAAGTAACTTTGGACCAAGTGAGCTAGTTTAAAAGGTTAGTAATTTTTGGAAAAGAGGAAGTGACTTTTTTTTTTGTAGTGATTGAAGCTTTGAGGTGTGTGCTTTCTTGAAAAAGATATTTTTTTGTCTAAAAAACAAAAACCGCAAAACCCAACATGGACATAAAAGAAAAACAAACCTTACGGCTTGAAGTTAGCTTTAGCCGGAAACTAAATATTTTCCTTAATGTTTCTGATTTTCCGAGATCACACCTAGGCGCGGTGGAAAAGAGCATATGCATGAGAAAAATCCTTCCTTTCTATTTTTGATTTTCCCAAATTACACAGATTCGCGGGGAAAAGACCATACGCAGAAATGAAAGGTATAGATCCAGTAATAAAAAATAGAGAGCTAAATAAACCGAAATAAACGAAGAGATGAATAGTTAGAACTGCAAATAAAGACTGTGTACCTCCAGATCTTAAAAATGACATAGCTAGGGCTATCGGAAACCTTTTCGCATGAAACGAATGGTATTTCTCAATGGAACAGATGCTCCTTACACAATAGAGCAACCCTCTCGGCCTGAAAGCAGCCAGAAACATTAGACCTAGGAAACGACTGTCAGATGTAGGTGTACCAGCTTGAAATTTGGATCACCAATGGATGTGGCCCTCAAATTGCTCTAATACCATGTAGGAATTTACAGGGTACGTTCCTCAGACAAAACACCAAAGGACACCACTCACAAACAGATCACATATCAATACACCAGTATCCTTGATGTGGTTAAAACCCTCAAAGAGGGAAATAGTGCATGACCTGAGCCAACGCGGCCACTTTAGGAAATTTATTAATAAATGAATGAAAATATTTACATAAGATTCTCTCATGAATGGTTACCCTACAAATGAAACTCCATGCTCTTTAAATAGAGATCATGGACCAATCAGGTGTTAAGCCACGGATCAAGTGTCGGTAATACCAAGGAGAGAGTGAACCATCAGATCACTTCATGTCTAGAACATATAGTGACCATTAGATTGTAAGTTACAAATGTACATAGTAAAGAGACCATTAGATTGTAAGTTACAAATGTACATAGTAAAGAAACACACTTTACCTAACTCTACACTAGACCAAGTTATACTTAACTATTTCCTATGTGTGGGAATATCCTAACAGGTAGATCTACACAAAGGCAGATCTAGGTCATAAATGCTTCAGAATATACTGTTTATTGTGCAAAAGTAGTGAATTTATGTCCTTTATGCCTTTTAAGTACAATCAAGTACCTTCGCGAAGGTCTGAAGGTCATTTTGGTAGAGTTGTAGTGGCTACCAGTAAGAAGGAATCAATCTATGAGAATGTAGATCTCAACTATAAGAACCTTAGGAAGACCATCACATAGGCCTCTGGATGCAGAACCTAGTTCTAGCATCCCCAATATTACTTCTGGTGAGATTGTAGCCTGCGATATGCAGATTGTTGTCGAAAGGGCGAGAAGTTAGGGATTTTTTGGTTGGCACGAATAACTCTGAAATTGGGTCAGGCCCCCTTAAGCCAACAAATGGTTCTGTTGCTGGGACCGGGAGAAATATGAGGAATGTATGATGTCGAATAAGTGGTTCCCTACCAAGTAAGAAATTGAGAAGTGGCTCAATCAAAAGAAAAATGTGTTTGCAGCTCAGGAGAACAAAAATTCACGGTTATCCAAGGAGCAGTGGTTGAGTATGTACCTATACTCAGACAAAACCGAAAACTTTTTCTGTTTCTTCCCTTGCAAATTGCACAAGTGGTTGTCTAGATTGGCAGACCATCAGGGTACGTGGAGACTTGATGGCCCTATTGTGTGGACTCTGGAGCTAGTGAGGTGCTTGGAAGTTTTAGAGAACAACATCATGCGGGTCATAAATCAGTGGATTGATCGAGCATTAAAAGAATTTGTGACTAAGTTTGCAATCAACACAAATGTCAGTTATAATGCAGCAGAGTGCATACTCTTCAAAGGAATGTGAGGTAAGAACTTACAATCTTTGAAAACTTGGAGTAAGATTCTGTTGTGTGAAAAATGGGTTATTCCATTACCTTGATGTTTGGGACTACATGAAGTGGAAAACCCTTCAAAAGGAACAAAGAATCGGGCTCTGAATATAGTCCGCTATTGGGATCCTCATCGAGTGATGACTAATGAATGATTCTAAATACACCGTGAAGTGCGCTGTAGTTGGTAAGTTAGGGTATCCCATGGATACCTCATCCATCCACTCCACCTCCACCTCCACCTTTTCCACATACACCTACACATTCAGCTCCACCTCTGCCTCGACCTCCTCCTTTCAACATGGTGAACACAATGAAGATGTCAATCTTCAAAGGGGTAGGATGTGAAGACCCTGAATAGTTCTGTTTCGTTGCATATGCTATGTGGAAAGAAAATCAGATCACTGATGATAATCTGAAGAAAGCATAGCTGGTCACAGTGCTACAGGATAGAGAAATAACCTGGTATATCAAGTACTATCAAGATCACCCTGTCATGATGTTGGTGGATACTCAACAAGCATTAAATCACGAGTTTAAAAAGACTAAATCTTAGGTGCAATCTGTTACAAAATTTAAGGAGATAAAGCAATTTGTGAATGAATCCTCGTGTGATTTCAATCAAAGGTTAAAATGTCTAATATGATAGGCTAATATGAACATCACATATGAGAAACACAAAGATTGGTACATTTCTTTTTTGTTGCCCCACTTAAGATTACCATTATCACAATAGAAGATAGAAATGCAAGCAAAAGATGTGGAGATCACGATGACGTTAGAAGCCTCACCAATACAAGATATGAACATTGGAGTACAACAGGTTCACTCGTAGTTGGAAAGTTTACACCTAGAGTTACAGAGCCTGAAGAATGGAAAAGAAGTCCAACCTGAGGTGCACGCTGAAGTTTGGTTCTTGAAATGCAAGGGCCATGGGCATGATAAGTACCATTTCCCAGTTTATTAGAACTATCTAATTGTGGGGAGGGGGGGTGCTTCCCCATGAAGCTAGAAAATATAGCTGTGCCGAACATAGGAGCAACTCCATGGTGCGCTATTAGTCAGGTTATAGGACAACATGCGACAGACAATGTTCATCTACTATAAAAGTTTGTATCTACCCCTCAGCAATTGTTTTTCATTTTCTGCAAGTCTGTAGGTCACGATGAGCACCATTTCCTAAGTTATGGATTGATGATGGATATAAACCCTACCTATTGAATGAAGGTAGAAACTCGGCCTTCGAATTAGGGCATGGGTGCAAAGTGTGGAGGATTCCAAGGTTGCGGAAAAGGAAGAGGGGGAGGGGCTGACAGAGGCCGTGGACAAGTTATTTGCTATAATTGTGGTGAAGCTAGGAATTTTGACGTGATTGTTAGAACCTAATGCATCCATCTTGTCAATATTGTAGACAATTTGATCATGTGATAGAAGATTGTCCGATCTTGATAGAAAATATGCAAGAAAAGAAGACGCAGACCCAACAACCTAACACAAAATATCTAGATGATGAGGGTAGAACTGTGCGAAGAAGATCACAATGTTAATATAGTAACATGCAGTGGTATGACCACAGGTAAAGATAAGGGGAAGGAAACAAAGACTGAAGGATGGGTATGCAAGGCTGCTGAAAAAGGAAGTCAAGTTCAACCTCAACCGAGTTAAAGAAAATTTTATGGAGGATAAAAATAATTTCGTCGAAGCTTCTATGTCTGGAGGTCAAGAGAAATTAGTAGGGAACAATGAAGTGCAAGATGTGGATCCTTCACTGTTAGCTACTTTTCTAAAGACCTGTATGAAGTTGTTGCATGATAAGAAGGTAATAGAAGGACTCTAAGAACTAATAAACAACTGTGCGAGTAAGATTAAGCTTCCTTCAGAACAGTGCACTATAAGGAAGTTGGGTAAGCATAAGAGGAGGACAGGGCATGAGATGAGGCTGACTGTGTAGATAGGAGAGTATGAAATGGACCAAGTAATCTTGGATCTAGGGTTAGATGAAAATGTGCTTCCTAAACAAACTTGGGAAATGATGGGGAGACCTATGTTGCAATTGTCTCCTATACAACTATGCATGGCCAATCAACAAAAGCTTATTCCTATGGGGTGCCTGTATGGCGTAACCATCGATATTGAAGGAGCAAGTGCTCTGGAAGATTTTGAAGTAATAGAAATAGTAGTTGACAACAATCTATATCCTGTGCTAGTAGGAATTGATTCGACCTTTGACATGGATGTGGTAATTAAACTGAAAAAGCAGAAGATGACAATTGAGAGGAAGGCACTTAGGGTTATTGTGCCACTAGACCCTACTGAAGGAGCTTGCTATATTGAGTCTGTTCATGACTTTGTGGAGGATGATGATGATCTAGGCCAGATATACAAGATCATGGTGTGAGATGAAGATTGGATGAATCATACGGTCGATGGATGAATTACATAGGATAGGGATAGTTCTTGTACCTCAGATTCAGATGAAGAACTTGAGCACTTGCAGAATTGGTTGCATGAAGTACCTACATTGCACTGCAATATGATGATCAAATCACTATGATGTGTATCCACAGAGGTAAGAAAGCTTCCAAACTATGATGGTTTGAATGATGGTAATCTCTTTTTGGATGGATTTGAAAGGGAGGTAACCGAGGAGAATTGATTCTAGGACCTTGAATTGGTGCCATGCGCTATGCCTACTCGATGGTGGGGTATGCACAAGGAGAGTTTCGCTGAATGGAAGGAATAAAAATGCACGATGAAGCTAAGTTTTGGATATGCTAACACATGGATGAATGAGAAGTACAATGGGAAGGATGACCCATGCAAAAATTTGGCATGATGGGCTAAAGCTTGGGGTGAAGAACCTCAACCAGAGTGGCTTCATGTTTTCTACCATAGCTTAGACACTATTTCCATGAATTGGTATTTGGAAACAGAGCTTCGCCATGGAACGACTGAATGGGATATTCCGCGGGAAAGCTTCTTATTAACTTTAAGCTTTGAGGATGGATTTGAATGCATTGATGAAGTGCTACAAGAAATTAAGGGTGTTACTTTTAGAACATCTGAAGAGCCTGTGAAATGGGCACAACCATACTAGAGTACACAGATGCACCATGCACTAGAACAATACAATATGAATACTAAAGAAGAGGAGGATGATCCAAGATAAATCAACATTCCTGAAAATGAAGGACAACACGAGGTTGAAGGACAACATGAGGTTGAAGGACCTCAAATAGAGAACCCTGATGTAATAGATCCACAAAAAACCCAACAAGTAAATATTGGATCTAATGCAGAGCCTAAGTTTGTGAAGATAGGAGACTATTGGGACGAAGATATAGACGATAAGGTGGTCAAACTGCTATGCGAATACAAGGATCTATTCCCAACAAAGTTCTTAAACTTGAAGGGTATTGTTGGAGACTTGGGCGTTATGAAAATTAATTTGAAACCTGATGTGAAGCCCATCAAGTAGAGACCTTATCAACGCAATCTGAAGTATAAAGGAAAGGTGCGCAAAGAGCTTGATAAGCTGCTAGAGGCCAAAATTATTGAACCAGTTGAAGAATCTGAATGGGTAAGCCCCATGGTGGTTCAGGAAAAGAAGTCGCAGAGTGAAATTAGGATATGCGTAGATCTGAGGAAGTTGAACGATGCAAGTGTGCATGATCTGTTTCCAACACCATTTACAAATGAACTGTTAGAGAATGTTAGAGGACATGAGGCTTATTCATTCACTGATGGGTTCTCAGGATACCATCATATTAAGATCGCAATAGAGGATCATAGCAAGACAACCTTCGTGATGGAGTGGGGTTGCTTTTAGTATACAGTGATGCCATTCGGGTTGAAGAATGCACTGACGTTCTTCCCTAGGGTAGTAATCACAGTGTCTACGGAATTTATTCATAAATTCTTGGAGGTATATTTTGACGTCTAGACTATGTTCAGATTGGTAAAGTGCCATGTTGCAAGTTTGCACATTATGCTAGATACATGTCACAGATACTAGATCGTGCTGAACTTGAAGAAATGTATATTCTATGTGTCTTTTGGAATTTTTCTAGGCCATCTAGTATGCAAGAAGGGATTTATGGTGGACCCTATGGAGATAGAAGTGATTGTGAATTTAGAAGCTCCCAAGAATGTTAAGCAATTGCGCACAACGTTGGGCCACATAGGAAACTATAGGAAGTTTATAAAGTCTTATGCCTAGATAACTGCGCCGTTGGAGAAACTCGTAAAGAAGGATGTGAATTTTTGTTAGGATGAGGAGAGTCAACAAAGTTTGGATGTGTTAAAGGACAAGATGGTGACTGTGCCCATCTTAGTATTTCTGGATTGGATGAAAGAGTTCCATGTGCATGTAGATGCCTCATGTATTGCGCTAGGCGTGGTATTAACCCATCGTGTTGAAGGTGATATTGATCATCCCATAGTATTTTCCAGTAGGAAACTGTTAAAAGATGAAAAGAATTATTCCACTGCAGAGCACGAAGCGCTGGCAATGGTCTACGTACTGCAAAAGTTTTGACATAATTTGTTGGGCGCACACTTCCAAATGTACACATATCACTCTTCTCTCAAATACTTGGTCAACAAGCCTATTTTGGGGGGCAAAATCTTTCATTGGTTGTTGTTATTCCAAGATTGTTACTTTGAAGTAATAATGAAGCCTGGACTGTTGAACGCAGGATCATATCACCTAAGCCAGATTGAGACAGGCGAAGCGCCAACCACTTTGGAAGAAGGATTTCCGGATGCGAAACTATTCACTGTGCGCATTGTGGATGATCATTTTGCAGATATAATTCAATTTTTGACTACTGGAACAACTCTGGAATGGTATTCTACTCAACAGAAAAAGGAACTGGTGGTTCACGCTGCTGATTTTTATGTTATAACAGGACATTTGTATAAGATGGGAACAAATGAAATATTGTGCCGATATGTTCCGAAGTTTGAGCACACTAGTATCCTCACCAAAGAACATGGAGGAGTGGCGGGAGGACACTATGCAGGTAGAGTGACTGTGCAGAAGATTCTGCGTGTAGGGTTATGGTTGTTGATAGTGCATAAAGACTCTTAAGGCATTTTGTAAAGCATGCGATGCTTGTCAAAGGATGGGCAAGCCTTCATGACGAGATGAACTACCCTTAAACCCTCAAGTTTCATTACAAGTATTTGATAAATGGGCAATTGACTTTGTAGGTGTAATATAACCATCAGGAAGGAAGACTGGCACAAGGTACATCATTACTGTGACATAGTACTTGCCTGGATGGGTGGGAGCACAACCAGTGAAGGATTGTACTGCTGCTACAACTGCAAAGTTCATGTTTGAATATGTCTTAACCAGTTTGGGTGCCTTAAGATATTGATGAGTGATAGGGGTACGCATTTCCTGAATGAAACAATCAACATGATGCTCGAATAATTCCAGATATACCATCAAAAGAGTACACTGTATCATCCCCAAGCTAGTGTTACAGTGCAAGCATTCAATAAGATTATGGAGAATGCGTTGAAAAATGTTTGCAATGCGATGAGGAATGATTGGGATGTGTGCATACTAGTAGTCATATGGGATTATAGGACAATTGCAAGTTGACAAGCCAAACCCCGTTTAGGTTGGTCTATGGGATCAAGGCAATGATTCCCATGGAATATATTTTTCCAAGCTTACTCATGGTAGCTTTGACAGAGATGATGGATCGCGAGACCTTGGAGGAATGGCTTGCATAGTTGATGGAGTTGGAAGAAGACCGATTTCTTGCAAGATTTCACCAATAAGTGCAAAAAAAACATGAGAAGGCCTGACATGATAGGCATATTAAGCTGCGCACTTTCAAGGTGAACGATTTGGTTTTTCTCTATGATAGTAAGTTCACAAAGTTTCCTGGAAAATTCCAAATGCACTGGTTAGGCCCGTATGTTTTTAAGGAAGTCATGGACAGTGACGTAGTCTAGCTCGTGAAGCTGAATGGCAAATTTTTCTCAGGTAGGGTGAATGGAAGTCGGCTAAATTTGTATACAGGGGATATTGCCCCTGCGCAATGACTATATGGTAGCAAGACAGTCTTAGTGCTCCAAGCAGTTGCAAGGGAGAGCAGGACTATAAACTACACTACCTAAAGAAGAAGAAAAATCCATAAGGAGGCTGCATAATAGACGCAAGGGGTACAATAGTTGAAGTTGTGACAAACGAGGTTGTGATAGAAGAAGGTGTGATGGATGAGCTGCACCATGGGGTTTGGTGCTACACAACCGGGTCCAAAAGTAGCCGTTGAAGTCACTATTTATGATTGGATAGAAAAAATCCCATTAGGAGGAGTGGGTAGGTGACATTTATTGCAAAAATATTTGGAGATCTACTGCCAAAGATGCATTTATGATAAAAAAATGGAGGGAATGGTTAGAATTGAATTTGAAATCACCTCGCATGTTGGTCTTCTGAAGAACACTTTGCTTTCTGACAGTTGCGTATAAGCCCTTTGGTTTTCGCTTTATGAATCGACAAACTTGGGGGGATTTTGTTGCAAGATTGACATTTGCGAAACTGCCTGAATATAACCAGAAAATTATCCTTGAACAAATGGCTGAGCTTAAAATTTCCGAAGCCGTTGTCTCTCAAGCAAAGACCCCAAAAGTTGTGTCAATGGAAGCTATGCCATCCATGCCTATAATGCTGAGGTTGCTTAGGATGAAGCAATTAGCTGCTAAGGAGAAGTAGAAGAAACCACAAACTATACTAGTGAGGCAGTCACCGAGAAAGAACCCCGCGGAGGTTCGATAGAAAGAGAGAAAGGATAAGGAAAATCAATCGGAGGAACCCATGGATTTGGATGTAGAAGAAGTCCATGATGGAGTTGAGGAATTTGATGCTAATGAGGGTGAGCCTATCACTAGGCTCCCAACGTATATCCCTCCATGGAAATGGAAAGTGAAGGTAACCAAGGACCCAGATTTTGGCAAGTTCACAATCTCTACACTGCTACTGCTAGAAGAAGTGGTATTTGAAGGCGCGCTCTTAGTGCATATCCCAATGTTAAAACTAGAGGATTAGGATCTTGCCGACCATGAGAAATTTCCTCATTTAGCCACCAATAATTACATGACCAGGATTTACTATGAAGAGACTGGGGTCACAAGGCTGGAACCGATGAAATGGGTAAAAGGCATCGAGCAGGCCAGGTTTCTCCATATGCTGTGTGTGCCACACTTTCACAGATCAATTATCAATACTTTCTGTGTGATAATTTCTCATGCTGGTACATGATGGGTGTTTGTGGTTAGGTGAACCCATAACCATAATAGACATGTTGATCCATGGAATTGCGAAGTTTCCCTATAAAGGGGCGGATACCACTAAGGAATTTGGAGGCAAAAGCAAGGAGAAGGAACTTGTGAATAAAATGAAAACTGAATATGGATTGTTCAAGAAGTCACGTGGATATCCTATTCACTCTATTGCAAACCCAACGGTGCATTTTTCCACTCAGATTTTGGCAGGGAAGATCATGAGAAAATGTCACGCAGACGAGGTTCTGGCACTAGTAATTTTGTTGGCTCCATAGTGTACAAAGGGGGTACAGTACAACTGGGAGCATTACGTTTGTAAGGAATTGTTAGCAAACTTTCGTGAATCATAGGAGGAAAGTAATAGATTTCACTATGCTTGGCTCTTACTACTGATTGTATTAGTTGCCTGGTGACTACCAAAGGACAATCAGTTCCCTCCATAAGATGAAGATTTACTGGAGGCAGCGAAGTTCGCTTCACTGTGGGTGACAAAAGATCCAGAGAGGATCAGGGAGTCAAAAGTCTTCTGGATATTGGTCGAGATGGACTTCACATAGTGATAAGTTAGAGGCCAAGGTTGTCTCCAACCTTGTTTGATCAGTTGCAGGCCTTTGCAAAATTTAAGGCCGATTTTCACAATGTATCTATCCATGCGAGGTGAGAGAAGATATGGAATAAGTTTCCATCACTAGTAGTAGAGGTTGGTGCAAGAGATTATGGGGTCATGGCCAATGGAATGGCGACATCCCATAGATCTAGGCGCAGGTACCAAAAAAGGCAGAGAAGGCTCTTTCGTACAGATGATAGCTACACATAAATGGAAAGAAGTTGCACAAGCAGTAGCGTGAGAGTTGGCTGAGCATAAGAAGAAAGAAGCCGCTACCAAAGCAGCAACTGCTAAGGTGGTTTCTAATAAAGAGCGTGCAACAAAAGAGGCCATAGTAGAAGTCGAAGAATTGACTTCCCAACATACTGAAGAGTAGGAACAATCTGAGTAGGAAGGAGATGGGGATGACGTGCAGAGCACTCCCTTTAGGCAGTCAAAGCACCAAAAGAAGACAACTTCTAGACCCAGGAAGAAGAAAAAATTAGACAAATAGGTGCACACAAATCTAATTGTCCTCACTGAAGGGGACTTGGACGAGATCGAGGACAAGGCCTGAGATACAACAACGAAACTATGGCAACAGTTCATGTAGCAGTTCTAGCAATCACTTGGAAGCATGCAGAAAGATCTGCATGAGATGCACATAAAGATAGGTCGGCTGCAAGCGAGCAGGGTTCAAGCAAGCGCTAGCGTAATGGAAATAGAATGGACTTTGGAACTCAAAGTCATTCCTTTGCTAGAAGTATCATTATGTGTTGAGTCAGAGGAAGACAACGTTCAGCTCGGAAAGCTCAAGGGAGTGGGTATGAATTTTGTCGTGCTGCCACTTCAGACCCTCCACGGGCTTCATTAGGGGGTCACAGATGAGGTTCAGATTAGAGAACAACGCTTATTATCGGTGATAAGCGAAGTTAAAATGAATAATTAGTAGATCTTCACCAAGAAGGTTCAATCTCTTAAGGAAAAACAAGAGCTTGTAGCATGAAGCCAAAGCCTAGAAGTAATAATTACACGAGCGTGTAATTCAGTACTGGAGTAGCACATTCCAGAGGATGCAACCACATCAAAAAAGGTTCGGAAATTGGCCACTGCAGTGCGACAATCTAAGGAGGAGGTAGGCCAAGTCACTTTCGATTTTGAGATAAATATCTCAGAACTGTAATTGAAACTGTAGTCGACTACTCCACCAAAGGTCAGAGAGCAGCATGACGTAACCATCAGAGAACACATGTCTACGTTCGAGAATGCAGTATTGGGATGCAATGGAGATATGGACCACTTTGCAGGAGGACTTAAACTTGCAGCGACTGGGTAGAGAGATCTGAGAGGCACAACAGAAATTTGATGAGTTCAGGGCGAATGTGCACACTTTGGTGCTAGTCCAGCGCTTCGTGCGCTTACAAGAAATGAAGGCACTACAAACATAGGTTGAGAAGCTATAGTGAAAAGAACAAATTTTGAAGGCTTGAATTCAAACATGGACAAAGGAAGCGAGCTAGGTTACTTTGGCTATCTAAGACAAGCTGAAGACTTTCCAGCAGACACAGAGGACCATGCATGTCCCGATGGAGGGGCCAACTACAAAGAAGTTGGTTGAAGAAGTGGAGCAAGCCACTGTACAGAGCACAACAGACTTTAAAGTCCTCAAGATGGAGTTTCTTGAACTCCGCCATAAAGTGGAGAAACTAGCTAAGTAACTCGAGGGCGAGTCACAATATTTGTGTTGGGAGCTTGTTGGGGTGGGATCCTTGGGTTCAAATTTTGTCAGTTAAGTCAATTTTTCTAACTTTTTTTTGGTTAAAGAATGTAAAGTCTCCGCAAAATGTTGAAACAGAGTGCAAAGCTAAGTAAGATTCAAAGGGACATTAGTCCCTTGTATGGGTAGGTGATAGGTCAATTTTGAGACTCACCCATGGTCAGCGGGCCATGATATTGTAATGAAAAGTATATATATAGTTGAGTCATGGTGAGTCTAAAGGAATAACTTTTGATAGAGAATCAGTGAAAGCAAAAGGTGCTAAGGTAGGAAAAGTTTGTTTCCTGTACTTAGGCGAAAGGGGAATGCTCCTGTAGCTAAGTGCGCGGAGACCTTGGTAAGTCCAATGCTAAGTGCGTGGGCCCCTGCAACTAGGTGCGCAGGGATAAGAAGTCTGTATATGAATGTTACATCTTAATAAAGACTATTTTGAGCCGAAACTATGCATATGTGCCTTCTTTATTTACTTTTGTTTAAGTTTATTTATCTTCAGTATGTAATCTATTTTATGTGAATTAATGCTTTATTTCTGCGTGGAATGAATAGATGTATAATATGTATGCATAAGAAGTATAATCAACCTCCTTCGCGGAGCTCAGGAAGTTGTTAAATAAATATGTTGTAGTTAATTGCTCAGAAGGAGTAGATCTATGAGAAGGAAAATCTAGGTCATAAACGCTTCAGAATATACTATTTATTGAGTGAAAGTAGTGAATCTGTGTCTTTTATGCCTGTTAAGTACGATCAAGTACCTTCACAAAGGTTTGAAGGTTATTTCGATAGAGTTGCAGTGGCTGCCAGTCGAAAGGAATTGGTCTACGCGAAGGCAGATCTAAGCTATAAGAACCTTAGGAAGACCATCACAGAGGCCTTTGGATGCAGAAACCTGGTTCTAGGATCCCCCAATACTAATTTGGGTGAGACTCTATCCCGTGCTACGTAGATTGTTGCCGAAAGGGCCAATAGTTAGGGTTTTGCTGGTTGGCGCGAATAACTATGAACCTGAGCCAGGCCATCTTAAGCCAACAAAAGCATTACAAGAGTCTATGGCCCACTATCCAGGTGCTTTATCAGTTTACATAGCAAGCATTGAGTGGTTTATCAACTTCCTCAATAAGCACTTAGTGGTTTATCAACTCTTTTCAGCAAGCACCACAATGGTTAATCTACCATGCCTGGTGGTTTATCAACCTTACAACAAGCACTTGAGTGGTTTATCAACCCTTTCAGCAAGCAATAAGTGTTTATCATCTTATCCAACAAGAACTTAATGGTTTATCAACCTACTTAGTAAGAACTCATAGTTCAATCCTCCATTGAGCCTTCCACTGGCGATTTAGGCTTGGACGCTACAATACAATCACCCATCTCATTAATATAGAGGAAACACAGCCAAATTTTTACATTATCAATCTCAATTGCATCTCTAGGGTTGCTTCCAGTGCTCCCTACTCAACATTCCTAGATTTTTTTCTCTATTGCTTTCTCTATATTCCTTGTGTTTTCTTTGCTTTCTTTCCCTTTATTTTCCTTTGAGCCCCTTTTGGTTCATGTGTGGGACTAATGAAATTCCATCACATCATGTAATCAAGAATATGTAGGGATTTCCTCTTGTCCAATCACCTCTTCGCCATGTGTAGGTGGTGGATTGGTAACACTCTCTCAGACTTGGATACGTGTGTCCCTCTCTTCCACACTAATGTTTCATATTTGTATTATTTTCAAGAAAAATAGTTTAATACTTAATTTTTTTACAAGATTTGTCTCACCTAGTTGTGGTTTGCATGTTGGCCTTTACAATTATGACTAAATATATAAAAACATGGGAGTATTGTGGTAGGAATATTACAACCATGATAACTTCCACCACCTCAATAGGCATTATTTGCTTAATAGTTTTGACTAGAATATAAACAAATTTGAGTTGAGCATCCTTTACATCCCCTCAACAATATTCACCCTTCAAAACAATTGCTCCTTTTGGTGATGCAATAATGATATTAATCATTAGACTATCTATATATATCTATAGATATATATCCATTCAAGACAATGGTAACCTAGAGCTAGTCCACGAAGAATGACTAGGTGCTAAAGTATCCTAAAAAATATCCTCCTAGTTTAGCAGTTCAGTTTGAAGTTTGTCAAAGTTTATCCCATTGAACCCTTGAGGAGCTATTTTAATTTCCCCCACAATTTATTTCCAATAAGGAGACTAAATAATTATAAAATGGATACCACATGCATAGATGGACCATTCCACTCTTTCTTCAACTTGTTCTCTCCCTTTAGAATTCATCATTTTATCTGTGATTATACTCTCTTCAATAGATGGAGTTCCAACACTTTTTTATGCCAGTTGTTGTTGATCTACTCTCCTCTTCCTTACTTAATGCACATCCCTTGAAATTTTTAGAGACTTGGGTGTAGAATTGGGAAGATGTTCATCCCTTTTTCTAAGCCAATCAATCTCTCCATTCTTACTCTCATACCTCTTTTTTTTTGTTCAATTGTCTGTGGGAAAAAATAAACACCTTTTTAGTCATGTAAAAAATGTAACTTCACTCTTGGGTAATATCCCTTATAATTTTTTTGATATGAATGTTGGGTATGTGTTATATTATTTTCACAAATAGCCCCAAGCATGGCTAGTTCACTTAGATGCAAATTTTTAGATGACTTCTCATAGGGAGTGGTTTTGTGAGTTTGAAAGTTATGATGGTGGTGATGCTTTCTTAGGAGATGAATAAACAAAAAAAATCATAGGATGAAGAAAAGTCTAGTTGGAACTCATGGATGGAAGGGATAAAGCACTCGATGTTCTGCACATCATAGGATCGACTAAGTTTGATTTTTGTAAGTATGATGAGCGATATTGGTGTAAAAATAGTGTTTGAAAAGGATACTTATAAGATGGTTCAAGAATAAATGGTATTCCTAAGAGGATTTTGGATTGGAAATTTCTACAGCCTACTAAGAAGCACTATTAGTAATGGGTGCAACAAATTTTTTTTCTCTTGAGAATGGAGCTAAAAAAGGAAAAAATCCTATAATTTTTTGAGACAAGACTATGTTGTGGCATTAAAGATTGGGACATATCATAGAGAAGAGACTTTGAGTATTGCATGGTAAATGTATACTAGAAGCTATATCGAATTTATCTTTGGATTTTTATTTTATTGAACATTTCTTATATGTGAAGAAGAAATGTTGAATATTCTTCCCTAGTGCTATGAGGGAAGAGGGAATATTATAGTTAGTGAACAATGATGTGTTTGGACTTGTGTTGATTTTATAATTGGGTAAATTTGTCTGCTATGTCTCATTAATAGATGACTTCTTTAAGAATAAATGGATTTATTTTCTTAAGAGTAAATTTGAAGTCTTTGACAAATTTAATAAGGCTCTTGTGGAAAATTAGAAAGAGAAGAAAATTCAGATGTTGAGGATGGATAATGATGGAGGAGTACGCATGAATGAATTCAAGGAATAATTTAGGAAGTGTGGTGTAATAGGGAAAAATATTCAATATATATCTCAATAGAAGGAGTTGTAGAATGGATGAACATTATGATGATGGGAAAACAAAGGAACATGCTTAGTGGTGCCATATTAGGACAAGAATATTGGGAAATTGCAATGAATGATGTGTGTTACTTTGTAAATACATCACCCTCATCAACATTGGATGAAAATTATCCATATAAGGTATGAATTAGTAAGAAATCGTAAAGTTGAGAAGCATATCTTTATTGACTATAAAAGTGTGAAATATTTTAAGTTTTCAAACCCATAACTAAGGAGGTTTTATATAGTTTGAGATGTGGTACTTCAAGAAATCAAAGATGTTTTCAAACAAGAACTCCTACAAAGGGAGAAATAAATAGAAAAGGTGTAGTTTGAAATGAAGGATGATGAATTATAATCTACAAAAGAACATGAATTAAAAGCAGAAGAAATATATCTCTAGTATTAAGGTGATCGGTTCAAGAAATAAGGGAACTAGAAAGGTATACTCCAACTGATTTTCATTAAAATATTATTTTATTTATCATTTATGATGAATCTAGAACTATAAGGTAGGTAGTGGATTCAGAGGATGATTTTTTTTTTGGAAAAATACCATGGTTAAAGAAATGGCATCCTTATACAAGATTTAGGTTTGGAATCTAGTGGAGCTTCCAACTAGAAGAAAGCCCATTGGTAGAAAATGGGTGTTTAGGAAGAAGGTAAATGAAAAAGTAAAATTGAAGAAATACAAAGCTCAATTAATAGTAAAAGGTTATTCCTAGGAAGAAGGAATTCACTTTGGTGATATTTTTTCTCCTGTTTCCAAGAAAAGTTCTATTATATTTCTTTTATTGTTTCCAGTGCTTTTAATTTTGAAGTAAAATAGATGGATGTGAAGATAAAATTCGTACATGGGGATTTGGAAGAAGAAATATATATGAATCAACCAAAATGCTTTGTATTGAAGGGAAAGAATTAGCTGGTACATAGGATGGAAAAGTCTCTATATAGGTTAAAATAATCACCAAGGATATGGCATTAAAAATATGATACTTATATATTTGGATTTGGCTTCACAAGGAGTGAAACATATAAGTGTATGCATTTAAAAGTATTTGGAGTTTGTCTTATTTATTTGGTCTTGAATGTGGATGATATATTGTTGACTGGAGATTACAAGGAAATGATTAGGATTTGAAAAATAATTTGTCCTCTAAATTTAACATGAAATATCCTAATGTTGCAAATTTCATTTTGAGAATGGAAATTAAAAGAGATCAAGAATACAAGAAACTATGGTTAAATAAGAAGAAGTATGTCAAGACAATGTAACAGAGGTTTAATATGCATTAATGAAAATTGGTAAATGTCACTATTCCTATATGTGTAAAGCTATATGTAGATCAATTTCCCAAAAAAATGAAGAGGAAGAGGACATGTTTCATGTTTTATACACTAGTGCAATTGGTAGTTTGATTTATGTAATGCTTTGTACTAGATTAGACAATGAACGTGTAGTGGGAGTATTGAGAAAGTATATGCCAAAACTAGGGACGAAGTATTAAATAATAGTTAAGAGGGTTTTCAAGTATTTTCATGGAATTATTGGTCATGGATTTTTCTCCCAGGGGATGTTAGGATTGGATAGAGTGTTGGCAACACATGGATTTGTTGATGCAAACTAGGATAGAGATTAATATCATAAAATATCCACAGGTGGTTATGTGTTTAACTTATTTAGAAGAGTAATCAGTTGGATGAGGATGAGACAATTTGTATTGGCATTCTCAACTACAGAAGATGAATGCATGACAACCACTAATGCAAGCAAGGAAACAACATGGTTGTAGAGATTGAGTTCATGTATTGGTTTGATATAACAAGTTATAAGTATATAATGCAATAATTAGTTGCAGTCTTCTTGGAAAAGAAACAAACTTATCATTCCAAGACAAATCATATTGATACTCAATAGCACATTGTGATAGATATGATTGAAGACAAGAATGTACTATTAGTATGTTGGGTTGTGTTATATTCTTTCCATGACTAGCCCACGTAGTTAACCGAGGGGTTAAAAGGGGGGCAGAGACCCCCCTTCGTTGGACCAATTGCGTAGAGAGGGGAGTCATAGGGGGTTTCAGGGGTGTAGGTAACCCCACTTTATGGGGTCTGGGGCAGCGTCCCAGAAAATTTGGTTTTGGACCTTATGTTAGGTTCGGTGGACCTACTTATGGTTTTGTGCATGATTTTCACACATGGTTTTGGATGCGATGGTTTTCGGTCCATGGTTTTGGATGCGATGGTTTTTAGTCCATGGTATTGGATGCTTCAGCATGTATAAATATGTATTGTAAAATTGAAAGGAACATAATGAAAAATCAAGCTGGTAGTCCCAGTTTTGGGATCTTGGGGAAAATCTCCGTGTATATGTGTTTTATGTGTTATTCTCTCGCATTTTCTATTTTCTATGTTTTAGAATTAAATGCAGGTAATTTCTGTACGGGGTTAAAAAATACATTTGGTATCAAAGCTGTTTTGGCTTCAAGGGGATGCCTTTGTTGCTGAGGGCTTTCGCTCGGGCCTGTGGTAGGCCCTGTTTAGTGGGAGATATGTGAGTTTGATTCTGGTGGTGAAAGAAGATGACGAGCAGTGGAAAGATAGAGATCAAGAAATTTAATGGTCAGAGTTTTGAGTTGTGGAAACTCAAGATGGAGGATTTGTTGGTGGATAAAGATCAATGTATCATGGTAGATCCAGGTACTAAACCAACGGGAGTGTCTGATGAAGAATGGAAGAAGTTAGAATAGAAGGCAAAGAGAATAATACGATTGTGTGTTGCAGATTCAATATTGCTGAATGTATCAGGGGAAGCTACGGCTAAGGCTTTGTGGGACAAGTTAGGGACTTTTTACCAATCTAAGTCTCTGGTGAATAAACTATTTGTATGGAAAAAGCTGTATAACCTGAGGATGAAAGATGGAGACTCGGTGACAAAGCATCTGAATGCATTTAATACTGTGGTAAGTCAGTTATTATCTGTTAATATTAAAATTTCAAATGAAGATAAGTGCATCAATTTGTTGTGTTCTCTACTAGATTCGTGGGATAGTCTTGTTATTGCAATAGGTAGCAATGCAACTACCTTGCAGTTTGATGAAATAGTTTCATCCTTGTTGATGGAGGAGATGAGACAGAAAAATATGGAGAGCCAAAATGGTGATGCCTTGTCTATATGAGGACAGTCCCAGAAAAGAAATAAAAATAAGTCATTGAGGGGGAGATATAAATCTAGAGGGAGATCTAAATCTCTGGGAAAACCTGTAAAGGTGGTGTAATGGAAACACGGAAAGGAAGGGCACTACAAAAGGGATTGTAAATCTAAAGCTCCTGACTAAGGAAAGGTATCTGATGATGCTTCTTCTGTGGAGGCGAAAACCACCTCAAACGAAGGTGGGGATGTGTATTTGGCTTCTTCAAGTACACATGTAGATCATGAGGCACGGTTGATCGAATCAGCTGCATCCTTTCACTTCACTTCCCATAGAGAGTGGTTCTGTGAGTATGAGAAATATGATGGTGGTGATGTCTTCTTGGGGGATGACAAGAAGGATAGAATCATTGGTCGTGGAAAAGTAAAGTTGAAGTTGTAAGGTGGAAGGGTTAGAACACTTCCGGGTGTTTTGCATATTCCTGCATTAGCCAAAAATTTGATTTCTATAAGAAAGCTAGATGACGCAGGTGTAAAAACAATGTTCGAGAAGGATACTTGCAAGATGGTTCGGGGGGCATTGGTATTGATGTGGGGAGTTCGAAGTGGAACTCTGTACAAGCTGCAAGGTAGCACTGTTGTTGATGGGTGCAATAGTTCCATGGTTCTTGAAAGTGGAGCAGAAAAGCTAGTGGTCTTTGGAGAGAAGATCATGCTGTGGCATCAAAGGCTTGGACATATTGGAGAGAAGGGCCTTCAAATACTTCATGGTAAAGGTATGGTAGAAGGTATGAGTAATAGCTCTTTAGATTTTGATTTCTGTAAAAATTGTGCATATGGGAAGCTAAATCGGATGAGTTTCCTCTCTAGTGGTAAGAGGGCAAAACATATATTAGAGCTTGTGCACAATGATGTATTTGGACCTGTGAAGGTTCTATCACTGGGTAAGTCTTTGTACTATGTATCATTTATAGATGAATTCTCAAGGAATACATGGATATATTTTCTTAATAAGAAATATGAAGTCTTTGACAGGTTTAAAGAATTTAGGGCTCTGGTGGAAAACCAGACAGAGAAGAAGATAAAGGCGCCGAGGACAGATATTGGTGGAGAGTTTTGCAGTAAGGAATTTGAAGAATTCTGTAAGGAGTGTGGTATAGCACAGCAGAAGACTTCTCCATATACACCTCAGCAAAATGGAGTAGTAGAAAGAATGAACAAGGCACTGATGGAAAGGGCAAGAAGCATGCTCAGTGGTGCTGGCTTAGGACAAGAATTCTGCGCAGAGGCAGTGGAGACAACATGTTACTTGGTCAACAGATCACCTTCATCAATGTTGGAGAATAAGAATCCACAAGAGGTATGGACTGGTAAGAAACACTCTCTTTCACATCTAAGGGTATTTGGATGTGATGCATATGTACATGTTCCAAAGGAGAAATGAACCAAGTTGAATAGTAAATCTAAAAAGTGCGTCTTTATTGGGTATAAGAATGGTTTAAAGGGTTATAAGCTTTGGAACCCAGTAACATGGAAGGTTGCATACAACCAAGATGTGGTGTTCAAAGAGGTGAAAGATGTTATTAAACATGAAGTCCAACCAAAGGAACCTCAGAAGATAGAGTTAGAGCTAAAGGAGGAAGAATCAGACTCCACGTCAGAGGAGGAATCAGAAGATGAAGAGCCACAAACTCCGGGTGTGAGAAGATCAGTTCGAGAAAGAAGGCAGCCAGAAAGGTATAGTCCATCTGCTTTTTGTTCAAATTTCTATTACCAATTATGATCCTAGAACTGTGAAGGAAGTAGTAGATTCAGAGGATGGAAAACTCTGGAAAGAGGCCATGGTTGATGAAATGACATCTTTGCACAAAAATGAGGCTTGGGATCTGGTGGAGTTGTCGACTGGAAGGAAACCTATTGGCAATAAATGGGTGTTCAAGAAGAAGACAAATGCAGAAGGAAAGGTGGAGAAATACAAAGCTCGGTTGGTAGCAAAAGGTTATTCCCAAGTGTCAGGAATTGATTTTGGTGATATTTTTTCTCCTGTTGCTAAGGTAACTTCTATTATATTACTTTTATCTGTTGCTGCTATTGATTTTGAGGTAGAACAGATGGATGTGAAGATAACATTTCTTCACAGGGATCTGGAAGAGGAGAGCTACATGAAGCAACCTGAAGGCTTTGCGGTGAAGGGTAAGAAAGAACTGGTATGCAAGTTAAAGAAGTCTATGTATGGGTCAAAATAGTCACCAAGGATGTGGTATCAGAAATTTGATACAATTATATGGGGACTTGGCTTCACCAAAAGAAAAGCATATCATTGTGTGTATTTTAAATTAATTGGTGACTGTGTTATTTATCTGGCCTTGTATGTGGATGATATGTTGCTGGTTGGAAATGACAAAGAAATTATCTAGGATTTGAAGATCCATTTGTCCTCCAAATTTGACATGAAAGATCTTGGTGTTGCAAACTATATTTTGGGCATGGAAATTAAAAGAGATCGAACAAAGAGGAAGCTCTGGTTAAACCAGAGGAAGTGTGTCGAGATAATATTGCAGAGGTTTAATATGTAGGATAGTAAACCAGTTAAGGTTCCTATTGCTGTAGGTGTAAATTTATTTGCTGAGTAGTGTCCCAAGACACAAGAAGAGGAAGAGGACATGTCCCATGTTCCATATGCAAGTGTAGTCGGTAGCATGATGTATGTGATGGTCTATACTAGACCAGACATTGCACATGCAGTGGGAGTATTGAATAGGTTTATTTCAAAACCAAGGAAGGAGCACTGGACAACAGTGAAGC
Organism: Pinus taeda; assembly: GCA_000404065.3. Lineage (NCBI taxonomy): Eukaryota > Viridiplantae > Streptophyta > Pinopsida > Pinales > Pinaceae > Pinus > Pinus taeda. Next base: position 55,214 of record APFE030630072.1, on the reverse strand, counting down.
GGGTTTTCAGGTATTTGCGTGGCAATAGTGATTATGGTTTGTGCTATCAAGGAAGACCAGGATTGGACAGAGTGTTGGATATTCATGGCTTTGTTGATGCAGAATGGGCTGGATATCTGGATCAGAGAAGATCCACAAGTGGGTATGTGTTTAACCTATTTGGAAGTGTAGTCAGTTGGATGAGTATGAAACAATTTGTAGTGGCACTATCAACTACAGAGGCAGAATATGTGGCAACCACTCATGCAAGCAAGGAAGCAGTTTGGTTGTAGAGATTGTGTTCAAATATGGGGTTAATACAGGGAGCTATAAGGATAGACTGTGACAACCAAAGTGCAATTTTCTTGGCAAAGAACCCTGCATATCATTTAAAGACAAAGCACATTGTTATTCAATATCACTTTGTGATGGATATGATAGAAGACAAAAAGGTGTTGCTGGTAAGTTGGACACTTTGAAGAATACTATAGATGCATTGACAAAATTTGTGAGCTCTGAGAAGTTCTCTTGGTGTAGAGAAAAATGGGCGTTGTAGGGATGGATAAATGACTAAGCTCTCTTGTGGCCCGCTATGGAAAGAATGCAACAAGTGGGAGAATGCTGGGTTGTGTTATATTATTTCCACGACTAGCCCACATAGTTAACCGAGGGGTTAGAAGGGGGTGGAGCCCCCCCTTCGTTGCCCCAATTGCGTAGCGAGGGGAGTCACAGGGGGTTTGAGTGGTGTAGGTAACCCCACTTTATGGGGTCTAGGGCAGCACCCCAAAAAATTTTGGTTTTGGACCCTATGTTAGGTTGGGTGGACCTACTTATGGTTTTGTGCATGATTTTTGCACATGGTTTTGGATGCGATGGTTTTCGGTCCATGGTTTTGGATGCGATGGTTTTCGGTCCATGGTTTTGGATGCAATGTTTTTTGGTCCATGGTATTGGATGCTTCAACATGTATAAATATGTATTGTAACATTGAAAGGAACATAATGAAAAATCAAGCTGGTAGTCTCGATTTTGGGATCCAGGGGAAATTCTCTGTGTATATGTGTTTTATGTGTTATTCACTCGAATCGTTTATTTTCTATGTTTGAGAATTCGTATGCAGGTAATTTCTATACAGGGTTAAAAACTACATAGTAAAGGTGGAAATTTTGAAGAATGTTGCAAAATCATTAACATTTTTTTTGAACACTGAGAAGTTCTCTTGGTTTAGAGAAACAATGGGCATTCTTACCTTGGATTCTTGAACTTGTACTCCTACGATGTTAGGTCCCTATACTACTAGTGTAACCCCTTATTGTTATTAGTACAACTCCCTTATTATATTGTTGTGCCCATGTAGTCCCCATATTGTTATTATTATGCCCCATAGAAGCCCACTGTTGTTATTATTGTGCCCTTACATTATTATTGTTATGTCGGATTTGATTATATTATGACCCCTTAGACTCCTATATATAGAAAGAAGGTCTTTTCATTTGTATCATCTAAGAGTTGTTCATTTCTGTAATGTAAAGGAGGTTTCCACTCGAAGAGGCTGAATTCTAAGGCATTGATCTATCTTTTCTATCTTTTTGTGAGCTGGTTTCATAACATTTGGTATCAGAGGTTTCGATTCTAGGGTTTTGCTACTCCAAACAGGTCATCATGGAATTTTCACTATAACTTTTTTTTTTTTGGCGACGTTTCAGAAGCGAATAAAAAAACCCATTTGAGGTGAATTCGTTCTACACCTCGCTTCAAATTTGAGATCTTAGCTAGATATATTTCTAGATATATGATCTGAGGAAATTAGGGTTTGTGCAGACTCCCGAATTACATCGTAAAAAGGTGACCTTGGGAAAATCATCATAACATTCTCTTTGAGCATCAGATTGAAATTTCATAAGAAGTTATAGAAAGAGGACAGGCTATATTTTGTTTGGGTATAATTTTCAGAAATTAAGGTTGAAACAGTGACACCTGTCACATCATACAAGTTCACTCTACTGAACTAGTCTATAATTAGGTCATCGCGGGAGATTGGGAATAAATATTTCTTTGGGAATCCAATTGCGATCAAATTTGTAGAGTTAAAAAGAGGACTTAGAGGGCTATTACAGGAAAAGATTTTATAACTTTAAGATCTAAAATTGCAAAGTTACGGTTGTTTCAAGATCAAGCTCCTAAAATCAAGAAAAAGCAGGATGAGGAAGTTTGATGGCAAGGATTCGGTAAATTGGATATACAGCTGGAGAAATATTTTGATCTACATGGTGTACCACTGTTACAAAAGGTTCGTATTGCATTTAATTATTTAGAACTGAATCAATTTTTATGGTATAAAGGGCTTTGTTCCCATAAATCGCTTTTCATGTGGTTAATTTTCATGGAGGAAATGATAGCACATTATGAGGATACTAAGAGCAACACCTTCTTTAGCCACTTGATAAATCTCAAACAAAATGGTTCAGTGGCAGAGCACATTGAGGACTTTCAAAAATTGAATATAAGGGTAAATGATATTCTAGAGAAGCAAAAGATAAATAGTTTTATCTATGCCATGGAAGCTGATATCAAGGGTATGAAAGCATATTGGAAGAAAGACATGGAAGGTTTGAAGGAAGGTGGGACAAAGATGCTACAAGAAAGGCCTCCTAATGACGAAAATGATCAAGAAACTTCAAAAAAAGAGGATATACACCGGGAACCAACCCTAGAGAAAGAACAAATGGATCCGACCATATCTTGTATTGCAATGGTAGGAATTACCACTCCTCAAACTCTTAAGATAGAAGGACATATCAAGAAGAAAAAGGTTCAAGAAGTGAAAGACCACATCAAGAAATAAGAAATGAATCTAACCATATCTTGTAATGCAATGACCGAAATTACCACTCCTCAAACTATCAAGATAGAAGGACATATCAAGAAGAAAACTGTTCAAGAAGTGAAAGATCACATAGAGCATCAAGAAATGAATCCGACCATATCTTGTAATGCACTGGAAGAAATCACCACTCCTCAAACTCTAAATATAGAAGGACATATCAAGAAGAAAAAGATTCAAGTAGTGAAAGATCACATCGAGCATCAACAACAAGTTCTCCAACTTTTAAAAGATAATGCCACTTTGGTGCAGAATCGAATGAAACAACAGGCATATCAACATCACAACGAAAGAAGTTTTGATGTAGGAAAATGGGTGTTTTTATGGTTACATACATACAAACAAATGTCCCTCAAGAAAGCTATTTATGAGAAGGAAATGTTGGCAATACTACAAACACTTAAGAAATGGTGACCTTACCTAATGGGAAGACACTTCAAGATAAAAACGGATCATGATAGTATTAAATACCTTTTAGAAAAAAAAATATCCTCTGAAGAGCAACAATAATGGGTCACAAAGATGTTGGGTTATGACTTTGAAATAATCTACAAAAAATGGAAGCAAAATGTTGTGGCAGATGCACTCTCAAGAAAGGATGAGAATGTGGAAGCATTGTTGTGCATCATTTCTATTATCCAACCAGATTGGATAAATGAAATAAGGTATGAATGGAAGAAGGACGAAGAAGTGTGGCCACTCATTCAAAAGTTGCAGAAGATCCTGGTTCAAACAATATTTCCAAAACTTGACGAGGAAGGAAAAATCATATTGGAGCCTGGAGTAGTCATAGAAACAAGAACCCGATAGCTACAAAATCGATCAATTTCAGAGTATCTCATCGAGTGGAAGAACTTACCAGTTGAAGATTCCACATGGGAGGACAAGAATTTTATACAGGAGCATCAAGAACTACTCAACCGTTGAGGACAACACTTTTTGAAGGAGAGGTGCATGTTAGGTCCCTATACTACTAGTGTAACCCCTTATTGTTATTAGTACAACTCCCTTATTATATTGTTATGCCCATGTAGTCCCCATATGGTTATTATTGTGCCCCATAGAAGCCCACTATTGTTATTATTGTGCCCTTACATTATTATTGTTATGTTGGCTCTGATTATATTATGACCTTGTAGACTCCTATATATAGAAAGGAGGTCTTTTAATTTGTATCATCTAAGAATTGTTCATTTTTGTAATGTAAAGGAGGTTTCCCCCTCGAAGAGGCTGAATTCTAAGGCATTGATCTATCTTTTCTATCTTTTTGTGAGCTGGTTTCATAACATATGACCTCTTATGTGTAAATAAAGCAACAACTAGGAGAAAGTTGGGTGTGTGTTACACTAGTACAAAATGGCTAATTAGTTACTAAAAAAATGACTAAAATTTACATATAACGACCATTTTTTAGTTGGTGACCAATAGTGGCTAATTTACAGTTTCTTATAACGTGACCAAGTTTTAATCGTATTTAGCTTAATCATTATTTGGTTGTCTTAATTTTATCATCTAGTAATGTATTTAGTCATAAATTTGGTCATTGATTTACTCATTGATTTAATCATTAATTGCCACAATTAATGACCAAATACACAACAAAATATACTACTATATGATCACTTGAGAAAACTAATTAATGACCAAAGAAATATGACCAAAATGTTGGTCGTGTTATAAGATACTATAAATTAGCTACTCATCATTTGAAACCAATTAATGACCAAAAAAAATGATGAAATTTTGGTTGTGTTATAATATACTATAAATTAGCTACTAATAGTTGTATATATGAAAAATTTAGTCATCATTTGTGATCACAAAATTATTATTTACAGTAATCATTTATCTTTTTTTGGTAGTTTTATATTCATTATATATGTGACTAATTTAGTAGTTTATATTCATTTCATTTACTTAAATTAATAATCATTATAAACGACTAATTTAGTCATTGTATATTGATTTTATTTGTGCTCATCATTAATCAATATAAACTACTAATTTAATAGTTTCGAGGAAGGAAAAATCATATTGGAGCCTGGAGCAATCACAAAAACAAGAACCCGATAGCTACAAAATCGATCAATTTCAGAGTATCTCATCAAGTGGAAGAACTTACCAGTTGAAAATTCCACATGGGAGGACAAGAATTTTATACAGGAGCATCAAGAACTACTCAAGCGTTGAGGACAACATTCTTTGAAGGAGAGGGCATGTTAGGTCCCTATACTACTAGTGTAACCCCTTATTATTATCAGTACAACTCCCTTATTATATTGTTGTGCCCATGTAGTCCACATATTGTTATTATTGTGCCCCATAGAAGCCCACTATTGTTATTATTGTGCCCTTACATTATTATTGTTATGTTGGCTCTGATTATATTATGACCCTTTAGACTCCTATATATAGAAAGGAGGTCTTTTCATTTGTATCATCTAAGAATTGTTCATTTTTGTAATGTAAAGGAGGTTTCCCTCTCGAAGAGGCTGAATTCTAAGGTGTTGATCTATCTTTTTTATCTTTTTGTGAGCTGGTTTCATAACATGTGGCCTCTAATGTGCAAATAAAGCAACAACTAGGAAAATGTTGGGTATGTGTTACACTAGTACAAAATGGCTAATTAGTTACTAAAAAAATGACTAAAATTTACATATAACGACCATTTTTTAGTTGATGACCAATAGTGGCTAATTTACAGTTTCTTATAACATGACCAACTTTTAGTCGTATTTAGTTTAATCATTATTTGGTTGTCTCAATTTTATCGTCTAGTAATGTATTTAGTCATAAATTTGGTCATAAATTTAGTCATTGATTTAATCATTAATTGCCACAATTAATGACCAAATACACAACAAAATATACTACTACATGATCACTTGAGAAAACTAATTAATGACCAAAGAAATATGACTAAAATGTTGGTCGTGTTATAAGATACTATAAATTAGCTACTCACCATTTGAAACCAATTAATGACCAAAGAAAAATGACAAAATTTTGGTTGTGTTATAAGATACTATAAATTAGCTACTAATAGTTGTATATATGAAAAATTTAGTCATCATTTGTGATCACAAATTTATTATTTACAGTAGTCATTTATCTTTTTTTGGTAGTTTCATATTGATTATATATATGACTAATTTAGTAGTTTATATTCATTTCATTTACTTAAATTAATAATCATTATAAACAGCTAATTTAGTCATTGTATATTGATTTTATTTGTGTTCATCATTAATCAATATAAACTACTAATTTAATAGTTTTAGATTGATTTTATGTGTTCATGATTAATCAACATAGATCAATTAGTATGATTTTACAACTAAATTAAAAAATTCCATACAATGTGTGTTGGCATTATGACAAATGTGTTGTCCTTGATGACAACCTACTTAATAAAGATGTCAACATGATAATAGATGGATAAGTATGCTGACCAATACAAATGTGACAGACGTCTACGACAAAGTAATATTAGTTTAGAGATAGAGGAATGTTAAAGATAATGTTTTAAGAAGTATACACGGCTCTTGTGAACAGAGGCCGCATAGATACATGGGTATGGTGAAGAAAAGTCACGTACAATTTCCACACCATGGTATTCTAAATACCAGGGGTTTTTACCATGGTATTGGCCCATAATAATGAGCATGGGAAAAAATATTTGAATCCGTCAAAGAATACCATCGACATAATTATGGAATTGGCCTAAGGTATTGGCTATGGCCTAAGCTATATAAGGAAATGGAGATCGAAGTGATAGCTGTGCATGATTTTGTTTGTTGATGAATTGTTTGATCTGAAATAATTGTGCACCCAAGAATGTGATGATGGATCAGATCTTATAGATTTGAAACACCTACACATTTAACAATATGCTTATTATTTGTGATGATTATGTTATGATGTGTGTCTTTTATAGTATGTGCCAAGATTTGGGTTTCATTGATGATTTGTTGTGCAATGAAGGTATTATTCAATAGGTATAGACCTATACGTAGTTTTTCTTCAAAAAGATCATGTACATACTTTTAGTGTCAGTATCTGCATACTTCCATCAGGGATCAAATTTGCTCTTTGCATTTTCATTTTAGGGGCCCCATATTGAATTTTTTACGTCATTTCATTAGGTCATGTCAAACTGATCCATTGATGGTTGTCGTCTCTTCAGAAAATCTAATATCTCCCTCATAGAATATACTTGCTAACCCTTCTTCAGGTTGTCTTCAGTTATGGTTTCATGGTCAGTTTGCAATCATGCTTTTATTAGGTCATAGGGCATGTTTCATTAGGTCTTAGGGTTTCATTTCCAAGGTCAAGAGCATGATTTAAAAGTGTAAATAAAGGGTAGCAAGGGTATGAGGATGATAAATAAGTCAAGCATGATGGCTAGTAAGTCATAGTCACTATATAATTATCTTTTTAACTAATGTAATTTTCACCTCAAAAAACATGTTTTTGAGGTGAAAATATAGTATTTTGAGTTAATTTGTATTTCTTATGTAATTTTAATTCAATTTATGTAATAAATGATCCCAGCTACACCAATGCATCTCTCCTTGCTACAAGACAAAGAAACACTGCAAAAATCAGTTCAAGTTGAGCATCATCCACTTGAAAAGAAACAAAGAAGGAAATGCATTAAAAACAGAGATTTGAAAAATGTCAAGAAACATTAGAAAGTGGGTTTTTCTAGTGAAAAATAAAAATCTACTCCTACATAAAGTGTCACATTTCATTTTCAAGTTCATCCTTCTCATTTGGCAAAGAAGGAGTCAAAAGTGAGGAAAAGAGGAGAGGTTGAGTGAGTTTTGGGCCAAGGACAAGTGGCGCTATTCTTCTGGAGGTTGGCGCTATGTGTTTGGAGTAGTGGTGAAGTGTTGTTGTGCTTTTGTAGTTTTGCGTTGCGTGTTTCAGGCAATGGAGCTGGCACTACACGTTCAAGGGGTTGCACTGTGCGTCTGAGCTAGGCGTTGTGCGTAGGGAGGTTTCAACAGTGCAAAATTACACTGCGTTGCGCGTTGAAAAGTGACACTATGCGTCTATAGTTGGCACTACATGTTGAGCAGCAAAGACTAGATAACCTCCAAACTTCATAAAAACTTCCAAAGAACCCTCTCATCTCTCAAACAAGTAAGTGCACTCCCTCTACATCATCATTGAAGTTGTAATTGAAGTGTTTGAAGGAATTTACCATGACAAATGTGAAACCTAGTTTCTCCCTCAATGACATTCTAGAAACCCTAATCCCCTCTATTTTTCCGACCACCTATCACTAAAAATATAAACCCCTTCCCTACATTACTCCATAACATTCTATACCCCATCATCCTTCATCCCACAAGTTATATTTCAAAAAAGGGCCCAAACCCCTCTCCCTCATTTTCATAATTCATACCTTTCCCTTCATTTTCTAGCCTACCAAAATACCTCACAAGGTCATCTCCCATTCCCTCACTCCTAAATCACTCTTACTTATTCACTTCATCCCTTTTCTTGGAGTGTATAGCCTCAAACATTGTAAACATGGACAAAGAAGATAGAGACTGTGAGGAGGAGGAAAACACAAGCAGTGACAGTTCGACAGATAGACCTCAACATCAGAGAAAACCACACAACGGAGGCATGATTATTAGGGAAGAGCCATTAAACTTCAAATAATTGCAGGCATCTCAGTTAGCTATCACTTGTTTTAGACATCTAGGGTTCCATGAGTTCTGTGAGCAGGTAGAGAGAGTTCAACACCATCCTGAGCTCACCACGCTTTTTGTAGCCCATCTTCAGGACAACAAGGTGACTCTTGTTGGGGTGACATTTACAGTTTCACCTTCCATTATTATGGATGCAACTAGGATTCTAAATGTAGGGGAGAAGTGGTACAAGGCACAGGATCTGGATGAACACTATTATGAGCCTTACATCAAACCCAGGTACAAAAATGAGGCGAAAAGGCTTTTTCCTTTCAAATTCTTTGAAGACAAGTATGCCCCCATGATAAAAATCATCATGAAATATTTCACTTGTGAGGGTAGATTTTCCAGAATGTACACATATCACATCCAGCTTCTCATGCATTGTACTAGAGTGAGGATGTTAAACCTCCCTTATTTATTGTTCAGGAATATTGAGAAGATGGCCCATTTTGTGCAGAAAAAGCCATACCCTCAGCAAATGAGCAGTATCTATCATTATTCCCTAATCAAGATGATTGTGCTTCATCATCTTAGCCTCCTCAACATCTCTTGGGAGACATTTATTGCTCATGACATCTTCAGGGGTCCTCAAATTCCTCCACTAGTGTCCCAAGAATCAGGAGGACCTTCTAGCAGTGCTCAGGTGTAGACAGATGAGAAGGATAAAGAGACTAGAGCTACCGAGGTGCCCGGGACTTACATGACATATTAGAGGGGCACAAGGAGATTGTTTGCAGTTGAAAGGCAAGTGTTTGCTCCATAGGATGTGGAAGGGACCTTGCCTTCTTCATCAACTCATAGGAAAATGCTAGCTCCATAGGATGTGAAAGGGGCTTTGCCTTCTTCATCAACACAACAGGTATAGGTGCAACAACTACACAAAGGGAAAGAAAAGATGTTGGATGAAAGTTTTGATGATGAGAAGAAAGAGAGAGAATTTGATTTGACAGAGCATGATGAGCCAAAGCAACATTATACTCATCATGGCATGGAAATAATTGACTTAGAGGCTCAGGATGAAGAAACAATAAAGGAACTCATCACATAGGAAAAGGAGGCTCAAGTCCAAGCATCGATGGAAAATTTGGAGAGAGCCAAGTATGTCATCACATATTTGGAACAAGAGAACAAGCAGTTGAGTGACAAGCAGGTACTCATGGAGCTGGAACTTCTCAAGGTAAAACGACAAGGTAACAAGGAGGCACATGCCACTTTGACTCCTATTGAGAAGGAAATTGAGGATGATAGAGAGACTTGGCTTGAGTGAGTCAATTTGCATCTAGAGAAGATATTGCAAAAGGCCAATAGGGACAACTAGGTGATCAGGCACATGGCCTACCATTACAGGACCTAAAACAAAATTTGCAATATGAGGGTCAAAAAGATGAAAGCTAGGCTAAGGCGGGCTCTAAAGGGAAAAAAAGAGGAGGATAGGCTTAGGTTTCTTCTTGAAGCTTCCTTGGCTCATCAAGATGCTTGATGATGGTGCTGCTCACCAATTTTGGTTTGGTTTGGGGAAGATTTTGTTTTTTGCAAATTTTGAAAATTGCACACACATAAAATCTGGCTCAACGCACAGCGCCACTGGCGCTGCGCTTTTCCTAGGGGCACCCAATGCATAAATGGCTTGAATTTTTGGATTCAGAGTGATGAGTACATGCACCCTATGGATTTTCTAAGTTTTTGGGGCAGAACTAGTCCGCCAAAAAGTCAAAAAACACCCTAAAAATGACCTTTCTGCCACTTTTTGGACACACAGAAGCAGTTTTAGGAGAATCAACTTTTGAGGGGAAATGAGCTTCAAATGAAGAAATTATAGGTGTTTTGGAAAGTAGACTTGAATAAATTTCCAATGAGCTATCATGAGCTCAATTGTGATGCCAGGAAGGCCTCCAAAAAGGACCTGAAAGTGGCGCTGCGCGTTGGGCCAATGGCGCTGCGTGTAGGGCAAATTTTGCATAGGATGGCTATTTTTCTGTGTTTTGACTGTGTTCATGGATTTTCTCTCATGGGGGATGTTTTATTATTGTAAATGATGACTTGGATTGTAAATATGATGGATAATTAGTAGTAGAGGGTAGATTCATTAGATTAAAAGTCAATTTGAGCTCAAATGAATCAATTTTTCACTTTTAGAGGCAAGTTGTTAAGATGCCTATATTCCTGTTTCTTTTTCAGTGTTGGTTAGATTAGCTCTTGGTCTTAGGGATTCAACCCCTGAGGATGGAGGAGGATGAAACAATACCTATATCTTCTTCTTCTTTCTCATTGTAAAGGGTTGGGCTCAACTGGATGCTTATGCCTTGATTGTACATCATTTTGTAGCAGTTTAGCAGGAGATTAATAAAAATTGCAGCTATTTCTTTGGGATCCGTGTGGTATGGAGTTTAGTTCACTTTCTTCTCTTGTGATAATATGTTAATATGTTTTGTGTACTTCATTACTCATTTCATTGCTTCTAAGTGAATTTTTTCAAGTTGATAGGCAGAATTCATTACATTACTGCTCTGCTTTGGGGAAATATTCACCATTATATGTTTTCTACAGTCTAGGAAGGATCCATGGTAATCAAATGCTCTTCCTAGCTTCTCACCAATCTTAAAACACCTCACCCTCAAGCCCTAGAGTGCTAAACCTTATGCCTACCTTGCCCAATTGAACACCCTGCAATTTTGACCTAATTCCCTAGCCCTAACTGTCCAGCTCCTCTTGATGCAACAAAACCCCTTCAAAATCAAATCAAACCTTGTGCTACTATACCTAGCCTAATATCCCTTTCCTGATCCAGTTATATTGGTTGAGATCCTTATGGAGAGAGCCCTCTCCTGGCCTAGTAGGGCTAGTTACTTGGCTAAGCACGGTTTGTGGTTACCCTAGCATTGCCTTCCTTTAGCCTGAAGTTCAATCCAGGTGATAACATAGTGGCGACCCTACTGGGGATCGAAAGATTAATCACCTCGGTAGTATCTTTCATTTGAATTCTTAAGCTTATGGATGATGAGTTTTAAAATTTACTAGGCTGAATTGGAGATTTTTAAAGAAATATATAAAATTTCAAAATTGAGCATATTGGCTTCGTGAAAGTACACCAGATCCAATCCAGATCCGAATCCTCCAGTCATTGTCAATGATCCTCAACAAATTGGGTGGAAATCTAAGAAAGCTACAAAGAAACTCAGTGTAGCATAAGAACAATCAAGTGAAGTTTTCATTCCTCGTGTTCATTCACTCCCGGAAAGGTTAGACACTCTGCAAGATATTGAGTTCGATGTTCACTTTGAGCAAAGTATTTTTCACAGTAAATCTTTCAGTTGGATTGATCAAATAGTTGTTGATTCCTCTATATCTCTTGAATACCCTGTTGAATACTTGTTTACACAAAGCAAAATAGGGTCGCAGCTTATTCATGCTCTCGATCAGTTGCAGAACATTTCTTCAAACATAGACACTTGGGTGAAAAATAAGCCATATTTTAATTTTCGAAATAGTTCCTTTACATCTACTGCAACTCAAACAGTTCCTTATCCATTGCTTTCATCTTTACAGATAGTTCATACTACTCTAGTTGTTGTTAGTTCCCCATTGAATATACTGAGTACCCCAATCCTTGCTTTAAATCCACCTCCCCCACCTCGAGTTATGGCTGCCCAACATGCACCCCTTGTTTTACCTCAGAATCTTGGTGCCATACCCGTTGATTATCAAACCAAAATACCTTTCTTTGATGCTGCTCAAACCATTATTGCTCAACAACATGTAGACAAAATGAATGATTTATTTGACCTCCATGAAGTAGAGATTGAAGACGTGACGATGAGATTGTTTGTACAAAGCTTTGGAGGTGAAGTTCGAAAATGGTTCAGAGATTTACCAGTAACTTCTATCACCGCTTTACCAATCCTCCATAGGCAGTTCCTAGATCGATGGGAGGTGAAGAAGAATCCACTTCAGATTTTGTCCAAGTATGAGAACATCAAAAGAAAGGTTAGTGAGAGTGTGCAAGACTATTGTGTGAGGTTTAATGCAATATACAATGCTATTCCTACAAACATTAAACCACTGGAGGGATTGGATTTTCTCAAGTTTTCGGACGGTTTCGATGCTGATATGGCATATCAATTGTGGGAACATGATCCTACAACACTAGAAGACATGAAAAATAATGTTGTGAGTGTAGAAGCAAACTTCCTGGCCAAAAGAGAAAGAATGAGATTTGAGAAAAGAGTGACCATGAAAGAAGAAGCATCTACTTCAGATGTAAAGATCAATACATTGATTCGAATAGTGGAGAGGACGGTTGACTGGTTATCCATCACAGATAGACCTAAACCACAAATCTGGAATCCAAATTTTAGAGGACAACAACAGCCCTAATTCTGAATCAAGCAGAGAGAACAAAAAGCACCAAAGCAATCAACACAACAACAACAACTCAGAATTCCCTTACAACAAAATTATGTTCAAGGAATGGAAGAAGAAGATGAGGAAGATCCGATAATTGAAACAAATCATTTTTTCACTACTGATGGTATGCCCACATTTTTGACCGAAGATGAAGAATACACAGAATTTCCAGACATTCAAAGGGATGAGGATTACATCTTAGCAAATGATGTGGTTTTGGAGGCTGAATTTGATGATTATCAGTGTGGTTATATGAATGCTTTGACTGCACAACAAAGGAAGTACTCTTTAAGGAGCAGAGATGTACCAGTCAATCCCATTTAGAAAAGAAAGGATGTACAATCAAAGAATGATTCCTCAAACACTCAGAAGAAAGGAAAAGATCTTGCTGATCTCAATCCCAATAATGTACCATCAACAAGTTTTGTTGCAAACGAGAAGAACAATCAGCAAAAAGATAGTGCAACGAAAGAGAAAATAGATAAGGACATTGGTGTCAAATAGGTAGAAAAAATTTCATCCTTTAATTTAGAAAGTGAAATTGCTAAATTAAAAGTGTCCATTCCTTTGACTGAACTTGTTAAGAATAGAAATTATAAACACCATGTATCTAGAATATTGCAAATAGATCCTGTTAGCACTCTAGGAAACTCTCCTAGGTTGTAGATTGGAGATGCTTGGTAACATATAATATTCAATATTGTTCTCTGAACTATTGGAATAAATGAGGGTTTGGATCAAGTTAGATAACCATTTCAACTCTATTCTCACTCAAAACACGCATGAATACTCTCAACAACACAAGGCTTTAACTACTAATGCATAATAGTTTGTAGATTTAATGGATAGATGGAGAATACTAACTATATCAATAGATTGCATATATAAACATAAATGAATGACTAATTATAGGCAACAAAGAGAATAATGACTGCACTGGTAGATGCATATATGACCACATATGAATGGTGAGCCACAGGCAGCTAGAAGCTTGCAAATCTAAGTTATCAAAGCAGAGATAAGATGACAATTATCTGGTCTTAAACACAAAGGAAACATGAACAAACTATTCAAGTGCAAGCATAGAATAGTAAAGAAAATGGGGATTGAACATATAATAGCAAAAGGAGCTTGTATTGCTAGAATAAAGATGAAGAATTTGAAGGAACAAAGTAGTAACAATCTCCATAAGTTGAACCCTTGTTACATCTTACTAACAGCTATATATAGCATGTTTACAATGCTCCTAAGCTCTCTAGAAGGCTCAGAGCCTTATTCTGCCTAATCTATATTGTTTAACAGATTTGATGCCCTCTAGGCAAGCATGGCTTAGTGATTTTTCCTCCTTTTGACAGAGGAATAAAGGCTTTCAAATATTTTGGCTACTTGTTGCACTATCTGGGAGTTCTCTTGTGACAGAGACGCTCCATGATGTCTGTTGGTATGGTTGTTACATTGTTGGAGCTCCCTGAAATTTTGGTTTTGGGCTGTAGTGTGCTATGGCCCTTCCAATGTTTTAACAGTGCATGCTTCTATTGTAGCAGAACAACGCTACCTTATGGTGTTCCTCTGTTGAAAACAAATGTATATTTATGTTATAAATAGAAAACACAACGATCAATGATAAATCTCGCCTTCCCTATCCTTTATGGACTTCAAAAGTCCTCCAAAATGAGATATATATCCATCGGGTCCGCCCTTGGGCAGCGATTGCAAGTTGCATTCAACCCTGTTCCTGTGTATTTCATTAAAAGGTGAAAACATTGAAAAATGCATGAAAAAAATGCTTTGGGCAGACTTCAAATTCCATATATTCTACTTCCCGGACCCTTTCGGGTCTAGGCTTCATGGCTATCGGCGTTGCCAGGCTTCCTTTGCATTTTGTTGGAACAACGAAAATTACACAAAAATCATTGAAAATTGGCTTTCCCGGACCTGAGATTTTATATAATATCATTCCCAAACCCTTTCGGGTCCGGGCATTATCGCTATCACAAGGCCCCTGTTCCCCTTTGTATTTCGTTTACACAATGAAAATACATGAAAAATGCATGAAAAACGTCTGGTGCTAACTTGAAATATTATGGAATATCGTTCATAATGTCGTTGGGCCTAGCCTTATCGCATCGCACATAGGAATATGTGAAGGCCTCACCCCTTTGGTCAGTGCCGATGCGATATTGTGATGCGATCTGATCGTAATCGCATATCACTATATGTAAAGGCCCTGCCCCTTGGTTTCCCCAATCTGCGATCCGCCGATGCGATTTGGCCATCGATTCATGCACGTGATCAACTGTCCTCGTTTAATCGCCGATTGTGATTGCCATATAACCTGTGCCATAGCTCCCCACCGATGTGACCCGCCAATCTGATCATCGGCGATCGCTGATCAGTGGTGTCATGTGCCCGCTTGTAATCTGTCCCCTCTGCTTTGCCGATTGCGATTAGCCACTTAGATTCGGGTCGTTGATCGGCCAGATCTAATGACTACTGTGCCTTGACTATTAAAGCCTTCAATATGTGTTTTTTCACTGTTTTTCAGTGTTTTGGGCCTCTAATAGTGATTTTCAGTCCTTCCACGGGCTTTCCTCTTGCGCCAATTTTGATCATTAGATGGTCTTTGAGCCAAAATTGAAAATGTCAAGGGCATTAATGAATCCATTGGCATGTTTCTTAGCAAATTCGGAGACTTCAAGAGCCTATTATGGATCCATTTATGGGCCTTTTTCCAGCAAGGCTAACATTGGCTCCTTCTGGGGATGAAATCCTCCTTGTGAAGTTTTAAGGATCTCAGATTAATGCCTTTCCTGTAAAACAAAAATTTAATTCTTCCTTCTAGTGTTCCATTGGGCGTGGAGTCTTTTTAGCATGAAAAATAAAAACTGAAAGAAAAACATATTTACAATACCAAGGCTTTTAAGGCCTTTAAATGAAATAGAGTTTCAAGAACTTCCCATTTATTGGGCTACCAAAATTATTTCCTCCTTCCAGATTGTGCAGGATGAATGTATTGTTGTGCTGAACATGAGCAATGATAAAAGGACTTGTCTACAAGGAGTCAAACTTGCCATGATTACCTCTCTTTTCCTTAAATGCATCCCATTTAAGACCCCAATCACCAACTTGGAAATTGTCCACTTTTGCCTTCCTGTCAAAGGTTTCTTTGATTGCCTTCTGACGAGCCTTTGATTTCTCAACCAGCTGCTCTCTTATCTGATGCAGTTCAACCAGATTATTCATTCTTCTTACCATATCATTCTCTTCATCTTGTTATTCTTGCAAGAACTTAGCCACACGGGGAATGAGTTGGATGGGAAAAACAACATTAGCACCATAAACCAGTTTGAATGGAGAATTCCCTATGGACTTTTTGATGGTAACTCTGTCAACCCATAGTGTAAATTTCAACTTGGAATCCCAACTCTTTTTGTTGTCCTCTAACAGCTTTTCGATTACCCTTACTAGAATTTTGTTAGATGATTCTGCTAGGCCATTGCCTTGAGGATAATACGAGGTAGAGTGAACCACTTGAATGCCCATGGATTCAGTCACATCCATCAATTCTTTTGCTTTGAAAGCTGCTGCATTATCAGTGACTAGTATGGTTGGGCAACCAAATCTAGTGAAAATATTCTCATTCAAGAATTTTATGACAACCTGATGATTGACATTCTTAGTGGGTATAGCCTCAATCCACTTGGTGAAATAATTGATGGCTACTAAAATCCATTTGTGTTGGCCACTGGAATGTGGGTTGATCTCACCTATAAAGTCTAAGCTCCACTGCTGGAAGGGACCATTGAAATGTACTGGCTTCGGGGGCTGTTATAGATCTGATACCACTTGTTATAGCTCTGATACCACTTGTTATAGATATAATATGAAAATATATGAAAAGATACCAATATACCCAATAACTGCAAATAATCACCAAAAATAACAAGATCAAAATATATAGAAATGATTCTTTATTGATCAAGCCTTAATGTCATGCGGAATGAGTCGAGGTTGCGGACAAGATTGACCTTCCTAGTATCTAAAGATATCTAGTGACAAGAAAGCCAATGAAAAACTATCTTTCTGTAAATATGCAATTAAAACAAAGGCAAACAAGTGTTTTAGGCCTACCTTGGATCCAGTGCAAGTTTGTGGAAGCCTCGCTCCCTCGCTCCAAGTGAGCTTCCTTGAAGTGTAAGTCTGCAAACAAAAATAAGCAAACAAATTAAATAGCACCTGAAATGCCAATATCATAAAGCATATTCATCATAATGATCAAGGAGATTATGAAACAAACCACATAAGACAATTTGTTGAGAAAAATGAATCTGATTGTATTAATTCAAATGAAGAAGAACCTTACAACCTGTGCCTTGATGCTGTACAAGCTCCTCCCAGGGTCCAACAAGAAGTCTCCTCTACTTTGACAAGTTTCACTCACTTCCCAATGAAACCGAAAAGGTATGTGATCTCTCCTCTCAAGTTTAACTAGGAAGTCCCAATTCCATCAGCATTTACCCTCAAAATGTTCAGCTTCTAACCTCTCTAGGAACTGACCCAATGCCTTAATTTATAGTGCAATGGAGGGAAGTTACTAGGTCCTCCTTCAAAGGGATAGCTCCTCCTATCAAGGGATTAGCTCCTTCTCTTTTGGGATGCATGAACCACCTCGGAGAGAACAATCCACGTCAAAATCCTTCTAGAAACATCTAGAATTAACCCAAAAGTGAGTTTTTTAGGATAAACTTGTGCCTTTTTGACTTTTACAGGGGTACGCACCCAACCCTTTACAGACAGAGTGTGCAGGTACGCAAGTAATATGAACAAAGGGTGCGGGTCCGCAGGTAAAAGTAGGAGAAAGTGCGAAACTAGAGTAATATTGATTTTCAATGTCTTTCTCTCATTTGCAAAGCTTGACATGAAGAACTAAGGTCTGAGACTTGCTTAGGAGGCTAGTATAAGTGATGATAGACTCATACTGACTGCAAATAATCATGGTGACGATATTTTTGTGTAACAGATTGCCCCCTAAAGTGCGAAGTCTATAGTAGATGAGGATTTCATTTATCATTTAAGAAGAGTGAAATACTTTATCACTTCGAGGATTATCTTGCGGAGAGTCTGGTTGGAACCTATAAAAACATTCAAGTGCAAAATATATATATGAGATCATATCATCGCTGAGGTAGGCATTCCCATACTCAGATCAAAACTAACTAGAAAACTAACTACTGCTTCGATATAGGAACGATCTTGTAATACATCATAAGTATAGACTCATGTAGACATAGTATGGATGCAGCCATCTGTTTATGAATAGTCTACAACATAATGAATACAAAATTCCTCGCAGCCTGGATGGTGGAAACTAGATCCAGGGTCTTCATTTCTACTCCTCGAAATAGTACGATTC
The DNA here is from genome assembly GCA_000404065.3 of Pinus taeda. NCBI lineage: Eukaryota > Viridiplantae > Streptophyta > Pinopsida > Pinales > Pinaceae > Pinus > Pinus taeda. The sequence continues at coordinate 36,826 of APFE030630072.1, read as the reverse complement.
TATCCATGTGAATGAAT
>APFE030630069.1:48837-76394 GCA_000404065.3 Pinus taeda | reverse complement strand
AGTATTCTTCTCCCCGAGGTGACCTTTTCCTAGATGGACCACATACATCAGTATGGACAAGTTCAAGTGGCCTGCTAGCTGATCCTTCCTTCTCAGGGAAGTTAGTTCTAGTTTGCTTACCAAAATGACATGATTTGCATATTGTATTGTTTGGAATTCTGATGTCTGGAAGACCACGAACTTCCTGATATTTACATACTTTCCTTATTTGTGAGAAGCTTAGGTGCCCCAATCTCTGGTGCCATAGCCAATGTTCATCATTCTTGCTTAGATAACATTGATGTTGTCCTTCTTTGAATATGTATAGATTATTTGGAGTTCTTATGCCATTGATCACTGTTTTTCCTGTATCGAGATCACGAACACAACATCCATTGGATCAAAATATTACCTCAGTCCCTTGATCGCACATCTGAATGACACTCAATAAATTATGTTTTAAGCCATCAACATACATAACATTTCCAACTTTGACCTTTTCTTTCAACTGAACAGAACCTTTACCTTTTATGAGCGCAGGAGTGTCATTTCCAAATGAGAGTTCCTTCTCCTTCTCTAAGGCAGTATATGACTCAAGGTTTTCCTTATCACCCGTCATATGTTTCGAACATCCACTGTCGATGTACCATTAATTTTCTTGTCCTTCTGCATATAAGGCTATCCCACATCTTTCTGGATGTGTTTCTTTCATTCTCCATGATTTGGCACTTGAGGCTCGTTCCTTCTGAGTTGTCTGCCGAAACCTGCTCATGCATTCAGATTCTTAATGACTGAAGTTGTTGCAAATAGAACATTCTATTTCATTTTCAAGGGCAGAAAAGTTATTGTAGGTCCTCTTCATGATCCCAGTCATAGTTCTTTGTTTTTGAGTTTGTCTAGTCATGATTGTCTTATAGGCAACACATTGAGCTGCTTTGTGACCAAAGTTATGACAAGAGAAACATTGGCCATTGAAGAAACTCTTGCGATTATCAAATCTACCGACCACATGATTGACATCCATTCTTGAGGCAAATTGAGAAGGTCTTACCTGTGGCTGGTTGTAGCTTCTGTTCATCCTTAAAGTAGATTGCTCCCGATTTACCTGGTAGTCTTTGTTCACTCTTGAGGTAAATTGTCCCTGATTTACCTGGTGATCTCCATTGGGTCTTTGCTCACTTCTCCTTGCTACAACAAGATAACTTTTGGAGGTGGATGGTTTCAGCGTTTGTGTTGCTTGTTCATTATATCCCAGATCTGTCTTGATTAGTGGTGAACACTACATATTGATAATCTCATCTAAAGTTTCAGATCCTTTAACAAATATAAGATTAAGAGCTTTAGTTTTCTCAATCTCTTTTCTAAGTCCCACAATTTCACATTCTAACTTTTCATGATGTTTTTCCCTTTCAACCAGTTGAAATTGCAGAGTATCAAAAATCATATTTTTCTCTTCTAAACAAATTTTGAGTTTAGAAATCTCTTCATAAAGACCTTCTTCATCTATAGCATCCATGAAATCATCATCTTCAAAAGCCATTAAAAGTCTATAATTATTACTTTGTTCAACTTCATCACTATTTGAAAAAACATCATTGTCTTCATGAGTGTAATAGCTTTTCTTATTTACATTTTGTTTCTTGTTCCATCTAACAGGTTCCTTACCTTTGTCAAGCTTATCTTTATGAGGACACTTGGCAGCATAGTGATCGACTCTTCCACAAAAAAAACATTTGAAAGGTAACCTACCTCTGAATCTTCCAACACCCCGTTGAAGGTTCTTGACAAAATTTGATTCTTCTTCTTCTTCTAACATATGTCCTAAGTCATAGGAATCTCCTTTTCCTGAGGCCTTGAATGCAGCTTCTCTTCTGTCTGATGGTCCTCCTTTCCTCATTTCATAAGCGGTTAGAATTCCGTGTAGTTGAGACATGGTAATTTTGTGTAGATTCTCCTTTTCTTCTATTGCAAAAACTTTTGATTCAAACTTAGAAGACAAAGATCTTAGAACCTTTTCAACCACAACAACCTCGTTTATTTCTTCACCCAAATTTTTCATACAATTAACAATATCATCTATACGTAGGAAATAGTTAGCCACACTTTCATCATTGTACATTCTGAGATTTTCATACTGAATTCTGAGGGTTTGAAGTTTTGCTCGTTTTACCTGTTCATCTCCTTCATAGCTTAGAATGATCTTGTCCCATATTTCTTTTGCGGTTTTATACTGCATAACCTTGATGAATTTAGATTGAGATAGACATCCTAATAGAGTATTGACAGCCTTTGGATTTGTTTCAAACTACTTCTTCTCAGCCGGATCTGTGGGAGTTGCTGATGGAAAAGTGTATCCTGTATCTATGATATCCCAGACTTCTGTACCAAGAGATTGAAGATAGGCAGTGACTCTTACCTTCCAATATATGAAATTGGTCCCATCAAAAATTGTTGGCCTGATCGATGCTTCTCTCTCGTAGTTTCTCACAATGATAGATCTTCCTTCAAGCGATCAAGCTTCTTCTGAAGGACCTTCTCTGATACCAATTGTTGGAAATAATACTGAGAGGGGGAGTGAATTAGTATTATCAAATAAAAACTTGCGTATACCTTCCAGATTTTAATTTAATTCATTCTTTAGATGTTAACCATTAATCTGTATGTCAGAACCATAGGAACAAGAAACATAGACAGTCACACCAAATAACACCAGATATAAGGTGGAAACCCAATGTGGGTGAAAACCACCTGATGCAATATGTCTCTATCCTCTTTTAATTAGAAACTTCTTTTTACAATGATTTTGTACTGGTGTAGTCTTTTACTAGTACACAGGCTGCAACCTGCAGAGAGCTACAACCCTGTCTCATTTTCCAGCTTCTCCTGGAAGGGAGCTACACCCCCCTTAGCTCTTGTACTATCTAAGATACTAGTACGTAGGTGCTAACCTACAGAAGGCTACTACCGTCTCTTTCCTTCCAGGGACCACGTTTCATCAATTTTCAAACTGGATCCATGAATATCAAATAATCATCAAGTATATGTGCATCAACCAATTAACCAATAATCTCTAAGAATGATGTAATCAGCCAAACAATACCAGTAACCAGACACCAAGTCTATACCGAGAACACTGCAGCAAATAGACAAAATTAGCTAAAATATACTTCAAGAAAAGTCTGCAACTTCACCAGTAGTAACCTGTGGATGTCCGCACTTTCTCTGTTTGTGGCCCGTGCAGATTCGCTCGTCCGCTGTTTGTGACTTGCGCAACTTCTTACCCACACTATCTGTGCTTTGCGCACCTCCGCATTTGTGGCGTCTTTTGATCTATGCACCTCTGCACCTGCTCCTTCTCTGGTACTGCGCACCTCCGCACCTGAACCTTCTCTGGTACTACGCACCTCCGCACTTGTGCCTTCTCTGGTACAGCGCACCTCCGCACCTGTGCCTTCTCTGGTGCTGCAAACCTTTAGATATAGACAGTTTATTAGTCCTCAAATATAACCCAGACTGTCGAATTCCCAGATCCGTTTCAGTGCCAAAGAGATCTCGACCCATCAATATATTTGACTTGTAATGCTCTGGTTTCTTCTTAATTCAGGTTCAACTATAACTCACCAACCGATTATCAGAAATTTAGATCTTACTATTCTTGAGATATTCAACACACTTGTGCCTAGCCAATTGATCTCCTTTCCCTTTTATAGCCAGGGCCTTACTCAAACCATGGATCGAAACCATTGAGAAACAATGCTATTTATCCAAAACCTGGGTTCAATATTTTAGATGCAAAACCATAGACCAAAACCATAGGATCAAAGACGTCGCACTAGATACCATGGACCAAGCATAAGATGCGTAATTTTCTCTGCATGAAAGTTCATGAATTTTAGGTTCGTACCTTTTGTGCAGAAGACCTGCGGACATGTCTGCACCTTTTCAACGGTCCTCCTGCGCAACCTGCCTATGACTGCACCTTTTGATCAGTGCACCTGTGGAACCCAAAAATAACATTGCTTAACATTGCTACACTTAATTTATCATCCGAGATGAGTGGGTTGCCATCAAGTACAATATATGCATCATAATGCCACAATCCTTAGGAAAAAGATATGAATTATGATCCAGCAATGTCACATAAGTAGGTGAAAGATGCAAGGAGAAGAGTTGTTAGGTTAGTTTAAGGTTATGATGTCAAAAATGAAAAAATTAAAAAGGGGAATTGACTATGAGGAAACATTTTCTCCTGTAGCCAGGTATTCATCCATTAGATCAATTCTTGCACTAGCTATGTAGAGTTTGTGGAAAATCCACAGATGGATGTAAAAACAACATTTTTCAATGGTTTTATTGAGGAGGACGTGTACATATAGAAACCAGAATGTTTTGAGGCATGTTATTGGGACTCCCATGTGTGCAGACTGAAGTGAGCATTATAGGTCTCAAACAAGCCCCACATGCTTGGTACACTAGGATTGGAAATTATCTTGTTGGTTTGGGCTTCATCAAAAGTGAAGCAAATGCGAACCTCTATAACATTTTGCTAGAATTTAAATTGCTTATCATTGCTTTATATGATGATGACTTAATATTAACAGGTTATGAGAAGTTGATCTTCTCTTGCAAGGAGGATCTTGTAATGGAATTTGAGATGAAATACATGGGTCTCATGCACTAGTTCCTCGGGCTGGAAGTATGGAAAGTTGATGGGGAATTGTTTGTGTATCAAGGAAAGAATGGCAATGAGATATTGGAGAGCTTCCACATGGAGATTTGTAAGCCCATGGAGACACCTCTAGTGATTAATTGGAGGAAGGAGACTTCCACTTCATGTGAAGAGGTGGATGCTACCATTTACTAATAGTGAGTGGGTTCACTAATGTATTTTGTGAACACACGACTAGATATGTGTTATGGAGTCAACCAAATGAACCAAGATATGGTTAGACGAACCAAATTATATTGCAAGGCAACTAAGCATGTTTTACAGTACCTCAAAGGCACTACCCAATATGGATTATGGTACAGATAAACAAAGGGATTGAAGTTGTTTGGCTTAATAGATGCAGATTGGGCAGGGAGACCATTCGACCGAAAGAGTACATCAAGTGGAATTTGTAATGTTGTGTCTGCATCAACTTCCTAGTACAACAAGAAGAAAAAATATATGGCACTCAACCTAGAAGAAGCAAAAGACATGACTGAAAATCAATCAACATGTGAGGTTATCTGGATGAGAAAGGTACTTGTGGGATTGTTTGGTCAAATGATGGATATAACTGTGATCAATTGTGATAATTAAAGTTGTATTAAGGTCTCTAAGAATCTGATATTTCATGATCTATCCAAGCATAAATAAATCCAATATCATCATTTACGAGACTGTGCATAAAGGTGAATAATTTTGGTACAATACATTCTAATACAGGAACAAGATGTTGGCATATTGATAAAGGCTTTGTCAAGATGGAAGTTCGAGTTCCAATGGTGAAAGATAGGGGTTTTTGAGGATCCCTTTCTTGTTGGGAGGGAGTGTTGAGAAGTGTAGCAAGAATGTCTCAAATTGAATTTTCCTTGGTCAAATTGAGAAAATTCAAATTTCCACATCAATGGACAACTTGGTTGAAGTTAACTTAACTGACATGGTTCTTGACACTTAGTCAACTCATTAAATTCAAGTTAGAGGACTTGGAGTTTAGTTAAGCATGTGTGATTGCTAAATTTTAGTAATCCAGTTCAGTAATATTCAATTTTGTTCAGTTAAACTAGTTCTAATAGTTGGAGGAACAAGTGGAAGGTTGGTTGTGCTGTGGGACAAGAGTCTAACTCACTGATCATCAAGTTAATTGATCAATCAACTTAAAATAACTAGTGCATGCAAAGAATTCGAGTTCACAGTTGTGGTGGACATTCCATGGCTGTGTAACAAGCAGTTGTAAGCTAATTTGAGTGTATAGGTGTTGGATGTAGTCAGATGATCAAGCCTTACAAATTGTGCAATCAATTGGAGGAAATTACTAAAATCTAAGGGCTAGTACTCTAGGAATTGTGCAAGGAATTCGGGCTGAAGGAAAAGAATAAATTTACTAACTCTTTGTTCAAGCTTCGCATTGAGCAGAGATATATAGGTTATTCACTTGTACGTTGTGCCCGGTGTAGGTAAGAAATTGTAATACATCTCTATTCATCCGATTAATGCAAAGAGGCTTGACAGGTTTTTTCCAGTTGGGTTCCCCTACAAAAAATACTATGCATGTGGGTTATTTCTTATTACATGTCTGTGATTGTTGTTCTAAATTGTGAATTGAATTCTGAATATCAGTAGAGTAGAATTTTGTCTCTTGATTTAGATTAAAATTTCTTGAGCAATTGCAATTCTATCACCATATTTTCTACACTTGGACGGTGCAAGGTGCACTTCAGAAAAACTAAGAATTCCTGATCAAGGCTTAAGAGTTCTTTTTTGTGCTCGTAGCCTTAATGGGTTAAATTGTGAATTTGAATTTGTCTAAGTATGGAAGATAGAACAAGGGGCAAACATAATGAGTTTAGACATGAAATCAAGTGTGACACATACAAACTCATTAATAAAATACACATGGGTGGATAAGGCTTGGATGAGGAGAAGGAGATGAGGTATCCCTGTAATGTAGAAGCACCTGCAACAACAAACATTATTTTATGAATCTATCTACAAATTCATTTATACATGGGAAAGATTTATTAAACAATGAAAAATTACTAGTCTAAAATCCAGAAATTCAAGAACTAGTGAGCTAGTAATTCTATCAAATGCCTAACCTAATCAAGTGAAAATGAAATGGGGTGAGTTTTGCTATTAATTATAATGTTGTTTTGATCTAATGTAAGTGGAATCAAGTTGATTGAAGCCTATTAGCATCCTCTAAAAGATAGCAGAAATTTACTGTTCTTTTCTACAAAGGAGTTCTAGAAATCTAGATTTGGGAATAATAAGACTAATCCAAGTAGCTCAATGATTACTATGACGTTCCAAATATTTTACAATGATGAAATGATGCTTGTGGTCCTACAAAAGAACTTAAATCAACCATTTAGTCCAATCCTCCAACATGTAATCATTAATACTAAATAAAGAAATAGAAAGAAACAAGAACAAGAGACGCATGTGAATAAGAAGTGAGAATAATAATAAAAAATGATACAAAACGGCTCTGAGGCTCCTGGGATGGCCAAGCCCAAGGAAATTTAGAGTCCTATGGAGGAGAAAAATATTTAGAAGCTAAACATGAAACCAATCTTCATTATTTTCATCAATACAATTACATCCCTACAAGAAATGACAGTGGAGAAGCAAAAATACGAGTTCTCTCCACAATAAGACTAATAAAGGTCTATCCCTAGAGGAAAATTTGACTTGGTACTTATACAGAAAGATTAGGAATCATTCCCCATGAAAGGAGGATACTTTCCCCACCAAGATCCCTTGCTTAGTGAATCTGGTTCCCAATACTAGGAATCTACATTAAATGGGAGGGAACACATTCCTAGATTTTCTCAATCATTGGAGTTCCACAATCTATGCCATAATTCCATAATATTTTATTGATTTATTTTTTAATTTTGATCCTCCTATAGTAGGGAGTAAGTCCCTAAACAATCTCCTCCTCCAAATCTTCATAATTCGCCTAATATTCTCATAAGATCCACAAAAATAAATAATATTAGGCACAAATATGCAATTATTCATAAACCTTCCTAATGAATATATTAAAGTTAAAAATACATTATCTAATGCAGAAAGAGAGGTTTAATGTGCTAAAGGATAGTCAGATGGGCCTTAATTTATGTTTAATTCAGAGGCATTACCTTAATTTATGTCTAATTTAGAGGCCCATCATAGGCTCGTGCTGAAAGTGTTCCTCATCCTCTGAGCAACTTAGTGACCTTATTGTGCCTCATTCATGGCCCTGGTGAGCTCTCTCTTGTGTGTTAAGAATCTTGGTTATAAGTTCTGCAAGGACAAACCCAAAAACATATTTGTGCAAAGAAAAATAATTGTTTCTTGAGACCATTAGCTTGTCGCCTTCTTTTCTTTTATGGCCTAGATGATTTCCTAATGGCCTTGGAGTTTTCTGTTTTGATTAGGTCTCTGTTAGGCACTGCCTTTTTAGCACAATTTGTTCCTTTGTTCCTTCTTGTAACAACATTCTACCTTCCTATAATAGTCATTCCTTCTTTCTTCAGAGTCTTCTAACTATATGGGTGTGATGAAAAATGATGTAGGTTTGTGAAAATGGAGAGAATGCACTGTTTGTATTTTAAAGAAATTTTCAGGGTGAGACAGAGTGTAGGGTTTGTTACTGAAATTATGAAATGTGATGGATGAATGATGGATAGATAGTGAATATGAAGTGGATGGAGGGCTTGGAGTGTTGTGGTCACTTGGCCTTTGCAAAAAATTATTCTTTTAACCGTTGTCCTCATTCCTTGAAATCATCACTCTTCATAATTTGACTTTTCAACATTGCATGAGTGAAGGAGTGAGCTGAAATTAACTAGTTGAAGATGGGAAAGACTACTGACCCATAATTAGCTTATAAAACCTCATCTCTCATTCATTGACAACAATTTTTTAGCTGTAATATGCTTAAGAGAAGAAGTCAAGAATATTGCATACCTGTACCTATCTCATGGTTGCTGGAGAGACATGTATTCTACTGATGAGTTGATGTTGTTGTGCTTCTCATAACTCGGGTAGATCTTCTTGATTGCCTTTTTATTTTTTGTTGATCTTATTTTGTCGATGATTTGTCTTCTTGTTGATGTGCACATGTTGACTTCCTCAGTTGCTGCTGAGCTCTCGAGGAGTATCATTATGTCTATAGTTATGTTTCTCCTCTTTCAATCATGGTGTTGACGGTTAGGCTTGGAGCCTACTATTAATTCAAAATAGGTTGCTATTATGTTTCACTTCCATCTATAGAGGTTCTTGTTTAGCACATTCATGTTAATATATCTCAGCAATTTCAGCTCACCAGTTTCTCAGTTAGAGGAATCGTGGCGACCTCTGAAGGAGTCCATTTTGAAGGTGTTAAGATATTAGTTGATGGAAGAGAAAGAGATACGACAGATGTCTAGGGATATTAAAAACTTAATCATGCAACATAACCATGCTACATAATCAAGGCTGAGAAGGATCATTTCGATTTTAGTATTTTGGAGAATTTCATGGTTGTGCCAAACATGGATTCAATCCCAAAGATAGAAGAAAAACATTATAATATTTGTGGTTCCCTAAAATTAGTGAAAAATGACTATTATGGCAAGCATCAAGTTGGCTTGACACATGTGCCAGAAAATGTTAAGCCCCAACTAAAGAGGATTGTTGATATGGGAAACTTCTTCTTCAAGGTTCAACCATGTTAGTATCGAATATCCCCACTGACCACAATAGGAGAACGTGATTCTGGTCTTCAATTTTCACCATCACATATTGATGTGACAGTAACTAGACCAATGTTTCACATTGAATTTATAAAGGCCCTTGTTGATATCCGTGGGTCAGTAATATGCAAGGAAGGATGTGACTCCTCAGTTTCTATATCACTTACTTCTCTAGTTGTTGAACTCTAGGTTCAGAGAAGCTTAACTCTTCAAGTTTAACAAATGAGAGCAGTGACTTCATATTTGAGAAAGTCCTACTTGGTGCTTTGCGTCTTAAGGTAAAACATGGACCTTCATCTAATTTGTTATATTGGGATGATGGGTGGTGTTGGGAGAGAAAGGACGTTGATGTCAATGTTGGTGTTTCTGATCATTCAGAGATAGTGTTTATCCCAAAAGGCTATTGGTTGTGTATTATGTGTACTCATCCTGTGGCTTATTACATCGTACAACCAAACAAAGAACCAATGAATTTTTTGATTGAGAAAGGATGGTAGCAAATATGCTTAGAAGCTTCTCATGTGCACATGCTTCGTTTCTTGAACTCGTGCATTTTCTTTGGAATATCTTCATTAGAATTCAATGTATTTCTACCATAATCCTATATATTGGACTGGTGAAAAATATCTACTGAGTGGTGAAATACATGTTGATTCAAGTTCTTGTCCCAACGAAAATGAGCTGTCTCGAAGCATTATTGTAGACATATGGCAAAAGGAGGGTGCATTTATAGATATGATCAATAATGTCAAACTTGTTTCAAGTGCTAATGGATCAAGCAACATTGTTGTATAGCAATACACTCATTGGGAAAATCTTGAAGATGAAATGATCTTTGTCCTGAGAGATAAAAGGAATGCTAGTGAGAAAAATATTTTTGAAAATGTCTTGTTTTATCCAAGAAGTCAGAACGTTGTTGTTAAAACTAATGAGTGCCAACCTGTTATTCCTTCTTTTTTGTGGGGTGCCTAGGAAAGTACATTTAGGGTCAGTGATACCAAAAATCCTAGGTGTTGACATTAAAATAATTGCTCAAAATGACAGTAGCAATGATCTTCTGAAAAAGGGTGACTTGGTTCTTCAAACTGCGATAGGATCAGATGGTCTTTTTTTGGGTGGTCCTTTGTATGATGAAACTGAGTACTATGTTGAAGCTTCCAAGTGATATGATTTAAAATCACTTGCATATGACTCCTTTTGAAGCTTAGTTGTATGCTCATCCAATTTGATTGGATTCCCCACTTGATTAGCCAAACCATAAATAATATTCGATCTTTAGTATTCGGTCTTCTTTCCACTCCCTACATTTGTTGTCCTTAGTAGTGGAATCACCGAATTTGCATCAAACAACCACTATATATGGACAAAACCTATTCAATCACATTGCTTCAAACTACAACCATGTAATTCTGGATTTTACTATTACTTTCAATGCTTTACAATGAGACCAATGTAAATGCGGGTTGTATGTGGATAAAATATAAACCACTCTAAACGCAGGTTGTCTTGTATGTATATGTAGGGGCATACATGATAAAATATTTGAGAGTGAATGGGATACTGTTTCAAGAGCTCTCATGCTCTATCTTGAGACTCAATATGCAATGTGGAAGTAATTTGACCATACTGGAAATGGACTCATATCACGATAATGCATACAATTTCTTTGTGGACATATTGATTGAGGTGATGGACAACTTTAAATCATTAAAGGAGTTCATCATATGTGTTGTGCCTTTGCTTAAAGAAATATGTGTCTTCTCAATTTGTTTTTTGAGGGGCTTCCTAATCTTTGATGTTTGTTAATGGATGACAACTTTATCTTGGTAAAAACAAAATTTCTGCTTTTTTTTACATGTGCAATGAACAACATGTTTCAATGTTTAAGAATTTTTGCATTTGCTACTTAGTTGTTAGGTATAGCATAAATAAAAATTATACAAAGAGTATATTGATGTAGCTTAGGTTGACTATTAGGTTTTGGTTCATTATTATGTCATGTTTGTAGATTCAGTATATCCCATAGATATGAAACAAAACAAAGTAACGACTTTGTTTCATATCTATTCCTTAATGAAAATCTACATTACCTAAATTAAAAAATTTAACCTGCTATAAGATGTGAAAAGACCATAAAATTCTTCCATGGTTTTTTTCTGTGATGTTCATAATGAATATTTATGTCTTTTGCCTCATAAATGAGTACATAGTTGGTTTATTTTGGTTTTGAAATGCAATGCAGGAACTTATGAAATATCCCATACCTAGACGTCTCATATCCCCACTCTCTCATCTCCGTATATATAGGTTTATGTAGACATAACTGAATTTCATGATAGGGAAATTAGTGTATTAGGTTGCTTTCTTCAAAGCACCCATGCTCTAGAGATGGTAGAACTTTGTTTAATTGATGACTTGAATTATGATGCTCCACAATATGTAAAATTTTTGGAGGAAGTGATGAATTTGAATAGAGTTTCAAAGAAAGCAAGGATATTGGTATGAGAATCTTCTTTTTAAATACACGCTTCAAAATCTTTAAGCTGTTGACCAGTAAAAAGGATTTCGGGCTTCATTTTCTTTTATTTTTTTTTCTTTACGAAAGGGTATGACCAATGCAGGTTGTATGTGGATACAAGGATGAATTCTACTGTGGATATGAGGATGTGGACACCAATGGAATGAACTGCTTAGTCTTGAGCAATATCAAGTATGGAAGCGGACGATAGTCTCAAGGAGTGGGTATGTGACATTTTGTGCCATTTTCATTTTGTTTATCATTCGTTGTTTGCGCTGGTTCTAATAGTCAATTTTAATTATTTACCTTTTTGTCATTTATATCATTAACATTCCATGTTTCCTAGGCAAGGTAACATCTTCAATTTCTTTAGATGAGCAAGTTGTAGGATTAAGATGTTCCGAATGAGTTTTGAACATTTGTCCAATATGCCTTATTGATTTTGGATTGTCATTGTGGGTTATTGCTTTAATTATTATTAGGTTTGAAATTTGATTGACAATGAAATTCCATGCTTTTATAAATTATTTGTATGTTAATTTTTAAAAGTATTTAAGAAAATGTTCTTCAGTAGCCACACATCAAACAATGGATTTCACACTACTAGGTTTAAGGTTTGGGTTATGTATTTGGTTAAAATTTCTCGAGATTTATATCATTTCACAAGTGTCAGGTTTGGGTTATTTATTTTTTCAAAATTTCCCAATATTTATATCATATCTCAGTCTTTTGAAATTCATGCATTCATGCCATTCGAATGTAACACATCATGACAAGGATAAGCCCTATTAAGCTCACCAACTTTGTTACTATGCTTCATGAATCATAATTCAAATGGAATCTGAATTTGGTTCTTTTCCTTGACTAAACAATATTAAGCAAAATCCTCTCATTCAAACTCAACCCCAAGTCATAGTCAAAATTTTGACATGTGAATAACATTGGCTCGACAGCAAGTTTGACACCCAAGTCCTTGCAAGTCAGACAAGACTGTCCATTTAAAAGAAACAATATCTTATCCTTAAATTGTTAGCCCTTGGACTCCTTCATTAAATAAAATACCATTCTATGATCTTGATAATTGGTCTATCAAAATGTGGATGGGGTGAAATATGAGTTAAGGAGTAGAGAAAGAAATTTTCCTTCACATTTCCTAGAATATTTTTTACTTTTGGGGCACGTCACGTGACATTACCATCAGGACACCAACATTTTTTGGTAAAGTTCCACTACAAGAGGCATCCACTGATTCACGTTCCTCAACCCATGACCGTAAAGATGATTCTTCCTGAACATTTTTCCTAGATGATGATAATGATATATAGTCCTTATCATCATAATGTATGGATTTTCTTTCTTCACCTGTGCTCCACCTTGCCCCTCCCAATTGTATATAAGCATCAGTTTCTCTTGCATGCTTCCCTCCGATTACAAAGTTATACCCATACCTGAAATCCTCATCTTGATCTTGGTTCTTATGCTTCTCTTCTTCTTCCAAGCTAAGGAATCGGAAAAGTATTACCTCCCTACCACCACAAATAGATAAACCAATTTTCCTACACTATCTTTCAAGCTCCACAAGAGGAATACTAAACAATTCTTTAGTTGTTTCTCCCTCTCCAATCACCATAGAAGCATCTTGAATTGGACTAGATCCATCTGTTATGTATGTATAATTGGATTAAGAACTATCAAGGTCCCTCAATGGTGGGGCATCTCCACATATTGAATGAAAGGGAGGGACACCTGAATTTCCAAACCGAATAAAGGTAACTATTCGTCCATTCACATAAGCATATGAAAGGAGAAACAAGTCTGACCAAACCTAGAGAACTTTCATCACTCTCTCCTGCAAGGACACCATAACATAAAGGTAAAAAAATTCACAAAAAGATCCACACAGTCATTACACTAATTATGATATTTTTCTTACGAGTAAAAATTACCAGACGCCTTGCTAATTGATGACCAATAAGGGGCTTGATCTTAATACATGATCTATTTTCATCATTACTATCCTCAACATGTTTTATTCTTTACAATGAGATGTTGTCAATTGGCAGGCATGTTTTTCCACATTTTTGTTTTTATATCCCACACAATTGGAATCTTGCTACATTTGGCCTCCTCTACTTCCCTAAGGTACATGTTTTAAAGAGGGTACAAAACACTAATGATATGCTCTTTCCCATAAGTTCTTCTCATTTTTTAGATGAATTATGTGGAAATTTTATTCATGCCAATTATGTGGTAGGAAATAACGTTCCATTATTCTTTTTTACCAACTCTTGTTTATGAGTTAGCATGCTTCTATTTTACTAGTTCATTATGACTATGTCATGCAAAGATCAAGTTGAGTGGGTTTTACATTTGATTTCCATTGTAGTCAACAACTGAATATATAAGTTTTTTGTTAGGTTGAATGATGGGACAACACACTTTGATTTCCATTAGTGCTCTCTTTTTCACATAGTATCACAAGTGCACAAATACAAACTCACTTTTCTTTTTACCTGGACAAGAAATGATGACAACTTTGTATTTTGTAGCGACAAGGATAACTATCTATTGGATTTATACCTTGAGCCCTTCAATTCATCATTTCCTTACCCAACACGACCATCTCCTATTGGTAATGGAGTTAAATTTCTGAACCAACATTTGTCTTCAATACTATTTCATGATAAAGAAAGAACACAACAACTGTTGGATTTCCTTCGAGCACACAAATACCAAATCCATGTCATTTTCATTTCCTTTGTTAATATATTGCATCATTGTGTTTGATAGCTAATTCATTATTATTATATGCCAATAAATCTCTATGAAATAGCGGAGAAGGATGACCTGACTGTTTTAGAGATATATAATATGAATTAATTAAAAATTCACAGGGTTATTTCGATTCTCATCTTTCTATTTCAATTATTTAGAGAAAACTATATATTCAAATACCAACTCAACTCAAACCAAACTAAAATAGAGAATCCTAGTTATGAAGATGTTTCTCTCTCCATACCTTATAATGACATTATTTTTTTGAATTATACTTGAAATTCACTCATAATAACTTGGATTTATATATTTCTTTTAGCACCAAATTGTAATCATGGTAAAAATACAAAATATCCCATTAAATATGACCTAAAGATGATTAAAAGAATATCATCTTTAGTCTGAGCATGTGGCAAAGTAATTTTTGAGGTGTGAAGTTTTATTAGAGGCATTGCTCTTTTATTTGTTTTGGTTAGAAAATGGTTTTCTTTTTCTTTTATGTGACTTTCAATTTATCATATCTAGCATGTGGAGAAATGGGAAAGAATAATGTGTGACATTTATCTTGCATAAATTGATGTTGAATGAAAGGATAAAGAGTTTAACCAAGCTACAATCCGCTTTGGTAAAGGTAGAGGAACGTCTTAAAAGGTTACCTAAGAATACACCATATACATAGTTTGAACATAAGTAATATATGGATTTTTCACTTGAAGATATGTTCTTTTTTTTATCAAAGATATCACAACAAGACAAATATTGATATTGTAGAAATTGTTAGAGGACCTCATTGAGGTCAATTTTTCTGATGTTCTACTTGATCGATACATTCTCATGACAGGGAGGCTTTAAATACGAATTAATATGCTACCAAAACAAATTATTTTCAAAGTTTATACACAGAAAAGATAAAAACAAATGTCAATTCATTCATTTGATTATTACTTGACTTTGGCATGGGCAGATTACATGAAATGTGATTGGAAAAATGATGGGGAGACAATATAGAGATCATGTCTTGGATATGATTCATTTGTTGTTGGAGATCCTTCAGGCACTTCAGCCATTGACTTTGGAAATGTTTCTGGTAAGTATTCCTATGGTTTTTAATGTTGTGATTCTTTCACCTCATGGTTATTTTGGATAAGAAAATGTTTTAGGAATGCGTCATAGGATATCGATGGAAAAGATTTTTTTTTTTTTATAATTCCAATGTCCATTCCATGATATCCTTTCTTTATTGTTTGATTGTATTTTGAACATTTATTTTGATTTTTATTTGTATTTTAACAATGAAATTGAAAGTACTTGGTATTATGTATGTTTAAACATCAACCAAAGCTTTAAGATGAAATTCATATTACACGATATTGATTCAAATCCTTTTAATTGTTTTGTATTGAAATATTTTCATGATTATTACAAAAGTTTACTTTCATGTTGTTATTTGAGAACATGTTGTTTATATACTTGACCAAGTTCATGCATTAGACAACAAATTGTTTTTGTGAATAAAATGACAAGGATTAGACATCACACCTCAGGTATTTTGTTTTAACAAGTTATTCACAGCTTTGGCGTTTTAGCATGTAACTTAGTTGGCATGATCGTACCTAAGATTTCCCTGAAGGTTGAATACTAAGTTACTAAGGTGTTATTTTCTATGGTGACTTTAATTTATTTATTCAGGTCATCTGGTCACATAGTGGCCACTATCGCTCAACTGAAGAAAACTTGTTCGAGTTTCTTGCTCTTATGGGGAAAAATGGCTTTAACATTGTTGATGTTGAGGTATATGTAATATAAATCCTTTATAGTCTACTTTCATTTATATTCTAGTGTTCATCATCTTTCATGTCTTACACTTTGCATTCTAGGCTCTTTTGTTTTTTGAAAAGGAACTCAATATTGATGGTAAGTAGCAGGATTTGAAGAAAGAGGATAACACTAACACTGGAGCAACAAATGAAAAAAGAGAGAGAAGAGAACCAGTCTAGTGGTACCCTTAAAGCCAATACCCCACATAAGACACACACATAGATACTGATGTTCAAGTCTTCATAGTTGGTGAATTCACCTGCAATGACTTGACAACCCAATGATAATGTGTTATAGTGATGAAACAACATTTCATGTGTAAATTGTAGTCTAACCAATGTTAAGTTGGAAACTCGTATTGTAATACTCGACATTTCATATAATATAATTTCTGTGGTTTAAATTATTTATAGTCGCACTTTATATTGTTTAGTATTTTAACTAACCTACGTAATTTTGAATTTTCATATTAGATGAACCAATTCCCATTGTATGATTTTTTCTTTAATTTAGTCGCAAAATCATACTAATTAATCTATTTTGATTAATAATGAACACATAAAATCAATCTAAAACTACTAAATTAGTAGTTTATATTGATTAATGATGAACAGAAATAAAATGAATATATGAATAAATTAGTCATTTATAATGATTATTAATGAAAATAAATGAAATGAATATAAACTACTAAATTGGTCGTTTATAAAATGAATATGAAACTACTGAAAAAGTATAAATGACTACTGCAAATGATTAATTTTTCATTACAAATGACAACTAAATTTTTCATATATACGACTATCACTAGCTGATCTACAATATCTTATAACACGACAAAAATTTAATCATATTTCTTTGGTCATTAATTGGTTTCAAACAATGACTAAAATTTCCATATATATGATTATTAGTAGCTAATTTACAGTATCTTATAACACGACCAACATTTTGGTCATATTGCTTTGGTCATTAATTTGTTCTCTCAGATGATCATATAGTAATATATTTTGTTGTATATTTGGTCATTAATTGTGGCAATTAATGACTAAATCAATAACTAAATTAATGACCAAATTAATGACTAAATATACTGCTAGATGATAGAATGAGACAATCAATTAATGACTAAGCTAAAAATGACTAAAAGTTGGCTGTGTTATAAGATACTGTAAATTAGCTACTACTAGTCATTGACTGAAAAATAGTCATTTATATGCAAATTTTAGTTGTTGTTTTAGCAACTAATTATCCATTTTGTACTGGTGATGGATGTTTTGATCCTCTCTAAGAAAACCATCAGCTGGAGAATGGCTTTGACTTGTGGTATTGGGTAAGGGCTAAGCTATATAAGGAGATGAAAGTCAAAATGGTAGTAGGTGTGAAAATGATGAATATCTTATGAATAGTTAGATCTGAAGAATATATGGATGTAATGGCCTATTGATGTTTCGTTTGATCTACAACTAAGTGTGCAACCACAAATTTGATGAATGATCTAATCTGATAGATCAGGGATGAAAATATTGATTATGACGTGAGTTGATAAATGTTGATAGTGTCTTGACGTGTGATTTTTCTGTGTATGCCAAGATATAGGTATGTCGGAAGTTTTGTGTTGCAGCAAGGGTTTGATTCTGAAATTGCAAATATGTAGATAGGTTTTACATCCCGCAAGGCACGTACACACATGGGTGTGATTCCGGTAAGTCACATACAATGGGTTTATTTAATGGAAAGCACATATACACGTGGTTATGATTTAAGGAAAATGCGTACAAAAAGTAGTGTTTTGATGAGAAGGATGTCTGATCAGTTTAATCAATCTCGATGTGCTTTTATTGTTTGTCAATGAAGTCTTCTTGATGGTATGGGCTTCAACAATAATGTTTTGATTAAGGATTGATTGATTGAAGAATGTTGAAGTTACTTGCTATTTGTAAATGAAGATCAGTGAAGATTTTGTGGTTGTTTAAAAAAGATGGAGTGAATCAGTATATGATTCAGTATTTATTTCGAAGTGACATTGATTCATATTTCAAGATTTAGTTGTTCAAGATATGTATGCGGGTATGCTTCATGGAAAGCACATACACACATGAATTTTCTATTGTAAAGTAGCGTACACATTTTGACATATGGTTGATCAGGGTTTGTAGTAATTGTTACTGGTTTATGTGATGTGCAGTGTGTTGATTGGTATTCTGGTTACAATGATCTGACTGTTCTGGTTGTTTAAGTTGAATGATTTGGGTTTTAGTTGATTGGTTGATTTTTAGTTGATTTGGTTGATTTAGTGGTTGGTTTGATTTAGTTGGGTCTGAGAGTGGTTTATTCAGATGATGATCAAGTAATTTGTTGTATATATTAGTTTCAATTTTGATAATTGGTTTTGGGCTTAAATTTTGGTAGTGGGTCTAGTTTGAAAATTTGATGAAACATGGCGTACAAGTTGTGATGTGTGGTAGCAAGTGGATCCAGTATGAAAATTTATGAAATGTGGTCCCCGGAGGTGTTGAGGGTTGAAGCCTTCAATGAGGGAGTTGAAGCTTCATTCTAGTGGTAGCCAGTAAAAGAGATCAGGGGTTTAGAGCTCCCTTCTAGTAGGAGCTGGAAAACGAGTGAAGGTTGCAACCTTCTATAGGTGGGTGCCTACATAATGGTATGAATTTATGCTAGTACAATATTCGGGGGTTTGGCGCTCCCTTCCAATAGGACCTAGATAATGAGAAAAGGTTGTAGCCTTCTTGAGGTGGGTTCCTGCGTACTTATATGAGTCTATGCTAGTACGAGATTGTAAAATCTTTTCTATATATTAAAAAGAACACAGGGATGACGAAAACAAGTGGTTTGTTTCCCACATTGGGTTTCCACTTTTAATCCTTGTATTCATGTGTGTTTCTTATGTCTGATGACTTATTTTGTTCTTACTGCACAGGATTATTGTCTATTTAATGTTTTAATGAAGTTATGATGCACTGACTCAAGATAAACATAAGATGAATTAACTAAAAAGTAAGTTTACTGGATATATGCTCGTTGCCTTAATAATAGTTGTGTACACGTGAGAGTTTACTTTAGTAAAGTGGTGTACAAAAATCAATATATGAATTTGAAAAGGTTAATGATTTGAACATACTGATTCACCACCCCCTCATTGTATGTTTCCCAATAATTGGTATCAGAGCAGGTCCTTTGTCAAAAGCTTAATCGGTTGAAGGAGATTCATCAAGATGAGTAGTCACGAAGGATTATTTTCTATCATATCTCCTATATTTAATGGAACTAACTTTGTGTTTTTGAAAGTTATGTTGAGAGCATACTTGCAGGCACTAGGAGCTGATATTTGTGAAATCGTTAAAATTTGATGTCAATATCCAACCTCTATTCCTTTAGATAATGCAGGAATGAAACAATGTGAATCTAATGAAAAGCCTGTAAATGTCATCTTGGGAAGTCTGGCCAAGTCTGAGTTTGCAAACGTAATGCAATTGAACACAACAAAGGGAATGTGGGATAAGATTATCAAAAGTTATGAGGGTGACACCAAGGTAAAAGGTACTCAATTTAAAACTTCTATAATAAATTATCAGACATTGAAAATGCATGATGATGAAATAATTGCAGTTTTTTCTTCTTAGAGTAAATGAATTTGTTAATTTCATCAGAAATATTGATGAAGAAATAAAATATGCTACTATTGTTGAAAATATTTTGAGATCTATGACTCTGAAGTTCTACTCCAAAGTCTCTGCTATTGAAGAAATGTAGGATCTCAAACATCTCGCACTTGATCAAATCCATGGAATATTGACATCATTTGAGATGAGGAAAGGTGGTCCTTTAGACATGAGAGAAGTAACCTTCAAAGTTACCGTAAAAGGAAAAGAAAGGGAAGAATCAGGTTATGTTTAAGAGGAAGAAGAGGAAAACAACATAAAGAAACTCCAAGTGGGTATTGGAAGATTCGAAGGTAAGCTTACTTCCAAATTTTTTGCTTGTGGTAGAGTTGGTCATTATTTTGTTAGGTGTCCCTATAAAGAAAATCAGGAGAAAGGAAAAGAAGCTGCAAAAATAAATAGGAAGAGGTTTGAAAACAAGAGTAGTTTTTATACACATGAAGACAAAGATGGCCTTTCAAATGGTAAAAAAGGTGAGTCCTATCAATATTGTCACTTAGTTATGGCATTTGAAGATAAAAATAATAATGATTTTGATGGCCTAGAAGAAAAGGATACTTTTATTGAAAACTTTGAGAGGAACATATCAGATGTAGTAACATTTATAGATGTCAGCAAACATTCAAGTTTGGGAGGAACGCGCTTTCTATTGATCAAGAATGAAGAAGATGAAGCATCATGAGGTATGGGTTTTTGTTCAAAATGTAATCCATTTTATTGTCTATGAAAAAATGATAACGATGATGATAGTGAAACCAATGAGCTTGCACTTATGGGTAAAAGTGAAAGGAAGCACTCTAAAGAGAAAACCGATTGAAAAATTATGCCTCTTGAAGCAAATCAAGCCAAGTTAGAATCAATGGACAATGCACATGTGCCTATGCTAAGCAAAGATAATTATAAACAATCGAAAGGAAATATGAAGTATAATATAATGAATCTCGATGTGTTGCATCTAGTGTGAAATGGGTACACCAAGTTTCCTCCATCAGACAAGGAAGTGAAAAATGACAGCAAGGCTTTTAGTAACATCTTTGGTAGCATATCTGATTCAATAGTGAATAAAGTTATGCATTATACTACTGCAAAGTAAGTGTGGGATAAGCTACAAAAAATACATGAAGAAGTCCCATGTAATCCTATATCTAATAATGTGTCCAAGATGAAAAATGAAGTTGATGATTGAAAATAAGGCAGGTTAGAAGAAATTTTTAATCTTAGAACAAAACTTGATCTTGCTTTGAAAACTATTGTTAATGTTAACAATAAGTTGTAGGCTTATGATAACAAGGATCATGCTAGTATGGTATCTAACTAATATTGTGAAGTTATTTAAGCTAATGTCATCTCTCTAACAGAAGATCTTAAGCAGAATGAAGAACTACTTCAAGCATTTGAAGAACAAGAAAATGGGTTGAAAGAAGGGATTCGAAAATTAAAAAAGAAAATGGAGGAAGGAAGAAAGATTGAAGAAATTATGAAGAATAAGGACAATAAATATCAGGTTGAGATAAATATCCTAAAAGGTAAATTAGAAGAAAAGGATAAACATTTGTGATTTCAAGATACTACCAAGATTTTAGATACTATTCTCAGCGATCAAACGTCTCCTACCATCAAATCTGGTCTTGGTTTTCATGAAACTGTTGAAGGATAATCTAGTTCACAAGATGAGGCAAGGAATTCTAATACAAAATCTGAAATGCTCAACAAAGAGATAACAGGTCAACCTCATCAACAACCAAGGAAATCATTTACTCCTAACTATAGAAGTGTTAATCAATTTTCTCCTCTGATCAATAATGTTGAATGTTTTATATGTCATAATTATTGACATGTTGCATCCAGTTACAGAATTAGAACATTTCAAGGTAATAACCATCTCACAGAAAGATCATCAACTTCGAGGTACTTTAAGGGATATTGTTTTTCTTGCAATATGTTTTGTCACAAATCCATTGATTAAAATAGAAGGAATATGAAACGTATAAGATGTTATGCTTGTAACAAGTTTGGGCATGTAGCAAAAGAATGCAGGAACAAGTTCATGGATCACCACAAACAACATGGTAAGCAACCAGATAAGAATAGTAATGTCAAAAGACCTAAAAATAATGGATACACCAACATTTCTCATAAATGACACGAAAAGGAGGAACATATAAGGTGTGCTCTTGGTCTCTTCTCATTTGAAGATGAAGATGAATGGTACATATATATAGTGGATGTTTTCATCATATGACTAGAGACAAGAGTAAAATTGAGTCTCTCAAGAAGAACCACCATGGTAATGTTATTCTTGGAACTAATTTTTTGGAAAACGTACTGGGACAAGGTAAAGCCAAAATTAGTAAAACTAGAGTAGCAGTTGATGCTTTATTAGTTGAAGAACTATAACAAAATATTCGAAGTGTAGGAAAAATGAGATATAAGGGAAATATATTTGTCTTTACATCAACCAAGTGTAAGGTTATGAATGAAATAATTGGAAAAGTCATAGCAAGAGGATATAAAAATTGAGACAAATTATATGTGTTTGAAGAATGGAATTCTCATAGATATGAGAAATAGTCAGACTCAGGGGTAAAATAAGATGGTGCCCATTGTAGTCCTTTATTCTTAAATAAATATCTCTAACATTGACTGCAGAAGTGGTATGACATACTTGACCTCATGAGAATAAAAGATGATTATCAATTCCTGAGGATCAATGATGTGTAATATCAAAGGGAGTAATACATGTTTGTCTTGATGATGGTTCCCATGGTTTTTTTTTGTTTTTCATATTTCTTATACCACTGACAGTGCCTTTCGTGTAGTAACAATGCACAAATACAAACATAATAGACTTAGGTGGAGCTAAAGTTGTGTAATTTAAGTATTTCACATTTTGTAAGCATATCCGAGAAAGAAAATTCACTTGTATACACAATTTATGAACTCAACATCTGCGTATATCTTGGTTAGGTGAAGACACTGTGGGACAAACTCAGGAAAAGGGTTTGATATGCTTCAGTCAATTATTGATTGGATTTTATGTTATGATGGTTGATGTTTACAGTTTGTTGATGATATTTGAAAGCACTTTTGTCTTGTATAAGTTTTTGATGACTTGATAGATAACTAATTGAAGAAGATACTTTGTTGTCCTAACTAATGGGTGAGTTGATGTGATCAGATCTAAGAGTCCTCAGTTGGCACATGTTCGGGGGGAGAATTTTCTATGCTTCAAATAATGCATTGTTGGCATTATGTTTTCTTAATACTTAATTATGTTTGTCAATACGTTGATGATATTGAAGCTACAATGCCTTATGGTGCAAATTGATGATCGAGATATACAGGTTGTTGTTCTTGGTGCTACTAATAGATGCTCATCATATGTGGTTTATGATAGTTGCTGATGAATATCATGGTATTGTTTATCTTCAATATAAATTTTATATCTATCATTCGATGTCAATGTCATGTAAAGAACTATGATGTACTCATTTTTAAATTTAGTCATGCATGGACTATTGTGGTCAAGTCCTTTTTGACATGCGATGTAATTTGTAAGCACACTGTGTTTGGGGTGTTTATATAATAATGAATTCAAATGTGTAAACCCAATTTGATTGAGTGAGTGATGTAATTTGGATTCCTTGGCGATAGGAAAACCCATATGAGTCATAGAGTCATGTACTTCATTTTATAGCCTTCATAAATTTGAGCATGTGATTAGAGGCAACATGACCAATATTCATACTCACCAAATCAAATCTATGAAATCTTTCATTCAATTGATCATCCCTTTACCCTTGATGTCAAAGGGGGAGAGTATCTTGGTGTTTGAAAATCTTGGTGCTTGGATTGATGTGTTGTACATGTATCTACAAATTGTGGTGTCCAAACACCAAGGTGGTTTCCATCAAGTGCAAAGGGGGATATTGTTGGCATTATGATTTATTTTTTGTCCTTGATGGAAATCTACCTGATGTGTTGTCCTTGATGGCAACCTACCTTATGTGTTGTCCTCGATGACAACCTACTTGATGAGTTGTCCTTTGATGGAAGCATACTGATGAAGATGTAAACAAGATGTGTCTATAGATGTGATAGAGTGTTTTGATAAATACATATCAGTTAAAAAGTAGAGGAATGATAAAGTTTAAATTTCAAGAAGTATATGTGGGTTTTGTTAACCAAAGTTGCATACACACGTGAGTATGAATAAGAAAAGGCACATAAAGTTTCCACACCATGGTATTTGAATACCAAGGGTACTTACCATGGTATTTCTCTATGGTATTGAGCCCAGTAACATATGTTTTGATCCCGTCTAAGAAAACCATCAGCTGGGGTATGGTTTTGACCCATGGTATTAGATAAGGGCTAAGATATATAAATAGGTGAAGATAAAAGTGGTAGTTGGTGTGAAAGTGATGAATATCTTATGAATAGTTAGATCTAAAGAAAATATGAATGTAATGGCCTATTGATGGTTTGCTTGATCTAAAACTAAGTATGCACACAGGGATTTGATGATGGATCAGATCCAATAGATACGAGATGATAATAATGATTTTGGTTGATCTATGTTGATAGTGTCTTAAACTGTGATTTTTTTTGTGTATGATGAGATCCGGGTATATCTGAAGTTTTCTGTTGTAGCGAATGTTTGATTCTTAAATTGTAGACCTGTACGCAATTGGCCTCCAAGGTGTGTATAGACGCATGTGTGATTTTGATGAGTCACATAGGCATGGTTTTATTTCATGAAAAGTGTGTATACACATGGATATACTTTAAATAAAGTGCATACAGAAAGTGGGGTTTACATGAGAAGGATGTCTGATTAGTTTGATCAGTCTTGATGTGCTTCTCTTGATTGTCAATGAAGTTTTCTTGATGATATGGGCTTAAATAATGATGTTTTGACTAAGGATTATTTGACTGAAGAATGTTAAATTTACTTAGTGTTTGTAAATCAAGTTCAATGAAGGTTGTGTGGTTGTTTCAGAATGATGAAGTGAATCAATATATGATTTAGTATTTATTTTCAGAGTGACATTTATTTAGGTATGCTTCATGGAAAGCGTGTACACACATGGGTTTACTACTTTAAACTAGCATACATATTTTGACATATAGTTGATCAAGGTTTGCAGTAATAGAATCTGGTTTCTGTGATGTGCAGCATGTTGATTCGTGTTTTGGTTACAGTGATTTGATTGTTCTGGTTGTTTAAGTTGATTAATTTTGGTTTTAGTTGAATGGTTTAGTTTTCGCTGACTCGGTTGATCCATTGATTAGGTTTATTTAGTTGGGTCAGAGATTGGTTGCTTTATATGGTGATTGAGTGATTTGTTGCAGAGATCAATTTCAGTTTTTATAATTGGTTTTGGGCTTAAAAGTTGGTAGTGGGTCTAGTCTGAAAATTTGATGAAACATAGCCTACAAGTTGTGATGTGTGGTAGCAAGTGGATCTAGTATGAAAATTTGTGAAACATGGTCCCGAAAGGTGTTGAGGGTTTGAGCCTTCAATGAGGGAGTTGAAGCCTCCTTCTAGTGGTAGCTGGTAAATGAAATCGGGGGTTGGAGCTCCCTTACAGTAGAAGCTAGAAAACAAGTGAAGGTTGTAGCCTTCTACATGTGGGTGCTTGCATACTAGTATGAATTTATGCCATCACAATATTCAGGGGGTTGGAGATCCCTTCCAGTAGTAGCTAGAGAAAAAGTGAAGGTTGTAGCCTATTGTGCTTTACAAACAACCCCCCATTTCATGTCATTTTTATTCATAAAAAACATTAAAATATGAAATGGGTCCCTTTAAAATAAAATTGATATCAAAACTTTTACTTAACAAAAGTCCGATAATCAAAGGAACGCTTTATAAAAAACCTTTTTTAAAGCAATATCCATTTAAAAAAGAAATAAAGCAAATATTCGGTCATTGCGATAAAGTGATCTCAAGATCGCATATCGCAATGACATGAGGGACACAACAGAATGGCATAAGGCTTTCCGCCGATGCGATATAGTATTCGGCGATCGGCGATACCTAATGCACCAGCAAAGCACCCCATATCAAAGACCCGATGCGATAAGCTATCGGCGATCGACAATCGACAGTTCCCCTTTGTTTTAATATCATTGCACATATGCCTTTCGCCGATGCGATATCGCAATCGGCGATCGGCGGGTCCCCTTGTTTGAAACTTAATGCACATAAGCCTTTCGCCGATGCGATATCGCAATCGGCGATACTCAAAGCATTGTTAAGCTAGACTTGTTATAGCCCCCGATGCGATGTGATAAGGCACGGTTTTCAATAGAAAGTCGTTAAAGTGATTGGAAAGCTCAATTTACTGTTATTTAAGGCATAATCACTCCCGCTCGGCTGCCAATACGTCCATTGCATGCTTAAAGAGATCTCTCGACCAAATATTGATATAATGGGCATTTATAAGGTGACAGGCTCTATGCAGTCATTTAATGGATTCATGTCCTAAGATCTGTCCATAGATTGTCTCCGCGCCTGTTTTAAAAAGCAAAATATATCAGTGCTCATCTATTCATTTGCTATCAAATTGAAAGTTTTATCACTATCTCTCTTTGTTATGCCAAATTGCCTCTCTGTGCAGAATTCAGTCTCAGACAGGAGTTCGGGCATGATGGGTAAGAAGTTAAAGAAAATCGCAGGTGCTTCCAATCCACCAGTTGCAGGACAAGCCGCAGCAAACATCAAAAAGGGCCTAATATCCGACACAACATGCACAGGCCTCGCCAGAGTCACTTGGCAAGGAACTTATGACTTAATTGAGGCCGAGAAACCAACGCAGACGGTAGAAGAAGCTACCGTGGATTCATTGAAGAAGTCGGACTGCACTCTCAAGGATTTGGCTGATTCTTTCCTTCACAGGATAGCAGCCAGGGAGTAAATCCTCCCATATACGGACGTGGTGCGATGGGCGATTGAAGAAATCCCCATCACAGACAGAACTTTCAGCACAAGGGATGGAAGAATTTTTGGGTCATTCAAGCCAGAAGACCTGAGGAAAATGTATCATTTGCCCAAGCCGGAGAAGATATACAACAGCGCCTTCTTGGAGAAGTTTGTGAGCGAGAATGAGATTGAGTCCGAACCTATTAAGGATTGGAGGCAAAATCCAAATAAACACAAGCACGAATCCTCCGGTAAGTACTCGGTCGACTCTTTGGCTTCTCCTTATTGCTATGCGGGTATAATGATGTGTAGATTGTGGGGTTTACACGATTCTGCCATTTTTACCATTGAAATGGTTCCTCTTATGGAGGCGGCAGTGAACAACACGATTATGGATTGGGCTACTATCCTTTCGGATAAGCTAGCAGTA
>APFE030630069.1:13468-30615 GCA_000404065.3 Pinus taeda | reverse complement strand
TTGAAGATAAAAGTAATAACTAGCCGATGACATAGAATAAAAGGATACTTTTATTGAAATCTTTAGCAGGAATATATCAGATGTAGTACTAGTTATAGATGTCAACAAATATTCAAGTTTGGGAGCAACCCACTTTCTATTGATGAAGAATGAAGAAGATGAAACATCATCAGGTATGGGTTTTTGTTGAAAATGTGATCCATTTTCTTGTATGTGCAATAATGATAGTGATGATGATAGTGAAACCACTCAAATTTCACTTATGGGTAAAAGTGAAAGTAAGCACTCTAAAGAGAAAACATATTAAAAAATGATGCCTCTTGAAGCAGATAAAGGCAAGTTAGATCAATGGACAATGCAAATGTGCCTATGCTAACAAAAGATAATTATCAACATTGGAAAGGAAAGATGAAGTATAATCTAATGAATCTCGATGTCTGGAATCTAGTGTCCAATGGCTACACCAAGTTTTTGCCATCAAAAAAGGAAGTGAAAAAGAATAGTAATGCTTGGAGTAACATCTTTTGTAGCATATTTGAATCAATATTGAATAAGGTTATGCATTATACTATTGCAAAAAAATTGTGGGATAAGCTACAAGAAATACATGAAGAAGTCCCAGGTGATCCTATATCTAAAAATGTGTCCAAAATGATAGATGGAGTTGATGATTCAAAGTAAGACAGGTTAGAAGAAATTCTTTATCTTAGAACAAAACTTGATCTTTCTTTGAAAAAGATTGTTAATATTAATGATAAGTTGCAAGATTATGATAACAAGGATCATGCTGGTATGGCATATAACCAATATTGTGAAGGTCTTGAATTTATGGTTGTCTCTTTAAGAGAAGCTATTGAAAAATCAAGTAAGTGGAATTAAGAACTACTTAAAGAATTTGAAGACCAAGAAAATGGGTTGAAAGAAGAGATGCTCAAATTAAAACAACAGATGGAGGAAGGAAGAAAGATTGAAGAAATTATGAAGAAGTAGGAAAATAAATATGAGGTTGAGGTAAATATCCTAAAAGGTAAATTAGAAGAAAAGGATAAGAATTTGCGATTTCAAGATACTACGAAGAGTTTGGATAATATTGTTGGTAATGAAAGGTCTCCTGTAATCAAATCTAGTCTTGGTTTTCATGAAACCATTGAAGGAGAATCTAGTACAAAAGCTGAGGCAAGGAATTATAATGCAAAATATGAAATTCTCATCAAAGAGATAAGAAGTCAACCTCACCAACAACCAAGGAAAGAAAATACTCAAAGGAAATCATTTACTCCTAACTATAGAAGTGTTAATCGATTTTCTCCTCTGATAAATGGTGCAGCGGAAACAATGGTTTGATGAAAACCCACACATGGATTTATAAAATCCAACCATCACCCCTTTTTACACAATATAACCCCTTTTCTCTATCGAAATCGAAAAGCCTAGAAAAAGGCTTAAAACTAGGCTTTTTCCCTTCCGGGACCCAAAAACCTTTGAAAAGGCTTAAACCACACTTTTTCGCCTTTATAATAAATTATATGAGTTATTACCACAGATCTAGATCTGGCTGATCGCATGGCTCAGAATGAATCACAATATCGACGATCGGCAGGCGCAAGGTTATTATATTGGTGCTATTCCTCGACCCGATGTGATATCACTGATCGCTATTGGTGATTACAATGGGCGCTTAACACTTCACCACTCATGCTCCGAAGTGTCGATGTGACATATATGCCACATCTGATAAGGCACAAAACTCCCGTACATAAGTTTTCAAATCCGGTTTCCCAAATCCGCTAAGTGTTTAGCGTGATTTCTTTATATAAATGGCATTCGGCGATACAACAGGGTATATACACTTGGGCGATGCGATTTGGGTTCTACAGACCCGATAGTATTCAAAACCCTTGTATAAAGGGCTTGAGATCCGGATTCTCGATCCAACTATGTTTTACGCTTGATACTTAGTGTATTTGGGTTTTCTATTTGTGAAACTAGAACAATGGAACACACTCGCCAATTGATCCTCTAACACAAGATTTCTATTATAAAGTATGGAAAAAACAGGGACATCATTAATATCATCCGAATCAAAGACAAGCAAGCATTTGAGTGCCTCCACGGGCTGTTCAATACACTATGCATGCAACACCATTTTATTTCTAATAAACAATACTGATTCTCGGCCTTAGTCGAAATTCACAGAAAAAGATCTCTGTCTCCCACAAAAATGCATTTCACACACTCTCTCTATGCCTTCGCTTGAGTCTCCTCCCACTCATTACATTTTCCTTCCTTTTATCAATCGATAAACACTCTAACCATATCTAACAACAAAATCTCTATTTTTAATAGATCTAACAGTAATCCTTTAATTCCTATCTCTTTCTCACACCTATGTTAACAAATCTATCTCTGAATCTAAAGTAAGTGAGTCTCTAACTTATTACAATAGTGAATTATAACTAATTTCTTAAGAGATCCAACCCTCTCAGTAAAAACTTCTTTTTACCAAGCAGGTCAATGAATTTCAACCTCTTTTAGCTACAACATGTGAATAAGTTTTGACATTGCTAGCTAAGTTTGGATGCTCCTACATCAGACTCCAGGGGAAGAAAAGAATTTTCCTTGAAACTTTCAGGACTTACTCCATACTTCTGCAATTCTGCTGTAGTCAACCAATTGAAATATTCCACTGGTTGTCCTTTCCTCTTGACTAGATATTGGAAATAAGTTTGCCCTTTGGTTTTCTTGGATACTCTTTTATCCAAAATAGCTTTAACTTCTTTCTTGACTATTTTTGGTACCTGTTCCTCGCAGTTCACAGTTTGAACTTCATCCTCTGTAGCTTCTTATGCAACTTTGTCTTTGCCTCTCTGTATGGATATAGATCTGCAACATTAAAAATGGGGGATATTCCAATCCCTTCTGGCAACTCAATCTCATATGCATTGGCTGAAAATTTTCTTATAATTTTACAAGCTCCTATCTTTTTCATTTTTAGTTTGTTGTAAGTTTTAACAGGAAATCTCTCTTTCTTCAAATGCACCATCACTAAGTCTCCCACTTAGAATTCTTTCTCTCTTCTTTTCATATTTACCCTTGACTTCCTCCTATAATGTCTGCATCTGTTGTACAAATTCTTCAGCGCTTGCACCCTTGGCTTCATGTTTTCCTAAATCTCTGAGCTCATACACACCTCTCGGATGCATTCCGAAGACAATCTAAAATGGACTAATTCTAGTGATTCGGTTTATTGTATCATTGTAAGCAAACTTAGCTTGAGCTAGTGCCAAATCCAACTATTTGGGATTCTGATATACTAAATTACTTAATATATTTCCCAAGCTCCTGTTCACTACCTCAGTTTGTCCATCTATTTGAGGATGGTATATTGAACTAAAACTGAGGTTAGCTCCCAGTTTCTTCCAAAGAGTCCTCCAGAAATGTCCTACAAACTTAGTATCTCGATCTGATACAATACTTACAAGTAAACCATGCAATCTTACAATCTCTAAAAATAATAAATTAGCTACGTGTGTTGCATCTCTAGTTTTCCTACAAGCAATGAAATGTGCCATTTTAGAAAATATATCTATCACAACATAAATAGAATAATTTCCTCTCTAAGTTTTTGGCATTCCTAGAACAAAATCCATGCTAACTGCATCGCACAATCGGTCTGGTATGGGCAATGACTGATACAGTCCTATATTCTGACTCCTTCCTTTGGCATACATATCCTGCATTTCTCAACAAATGTTTCAACATCAGTTTGCATTTTGGACCAAGAAAAAGCATTCACCTGAGTGAAGGTTTTATCTTGTCCAAAATGACCTGATAAGCCTCCACTATGTTTCTCCTTTATGATGTTCTCCCTCATGGAACATTTGGGAATACACAACTTGTTGCTTTTAAATAATAGGCCTCCTTAAATGAGGTAGTCCAACCACTGACTTCTGTTATGGCTCATTGGATTCTGAATTGTTGTGTAGATATCTCTGAAATCTTCATCATCCTTATACATTTCTATCATTTCCTCAAATCCTACAACACCCACTTTGAAAACTATCAATAGGTATTTTCCATTAATGGTGGCATATATATATCCATCAAATTATGAATGTTTAGACCGGTGCGTATAATAAAATATGAAACCTAGTCATGAATAATCCCTGAAAGAGTCTTACGAGATTTAATAGGCACTTCTCATTAAAATCTAATCCTTTTGCTAGCACTGCGCTCTATAACACAAATTTTACGAATTTTAAACAAAAACAATCAAATTTCACCGACATCTCTACATAAGTAAAGAAAATTATTTTGAAAGGAAGGATCCCTTGACACGATAACCTCTTACAATATGAGGTTGTCGAAATGGTCCAACCTTTCTCGCCCTCTCCATGGTGTTTGATCTTGATTTCATTCATAACTACATCCGTACTTCTCCGTATGACTGCCAACTTATTCCACATGATGACTCCAATGCCTACAATAATGTTGGCTATTCCATAATCCAGTATCCACTTTCATCTTCAATATAATCAATGGAGATGAGCGCAATCTTGATCAAGAATTTGATTGATTGGAAGACGATTTCCTCACTGGTTTTCATGAAAGTTTCCGACTAGAGAAGCAATCAGTCATATCAGCAATCTCAGGAGATGAATCACATGGTCATGAATGTCTATTATTTAGTCTCCGAGGTGAAATTTTATGGCACGCCCCTGCCATCCTCAGCGAGCTAATAACACCGAGGAGAAGTAGCGATTATCGAATCCAAAACCCCTCTTATAATAACCACCCACAGACCTCAACGGACTATAATTTGATCAAGATGATCCATGCATGGGGAAGACGAGATTAATGAGATTTTATGAGGCTGACTGAGCCACATGTGTGTAGGGTTAAACCCTATCTAGTTTTTATGATTTTATGGATGTGATCGTGAGGGTAACTATAAACCGAATAATTTTTTTCCCAGAACAACATTCTTTTCAGCACCTTACAATCAGTGGATAAGGCTAGTAGAAGGGACAACTATGTAACTTGAAGACGAAAATGTTGTACACAGAGAGACTTTCTCCAATACTTAATTTGGGAAGGTCTTTTTAGGCTTTAAAACTCTCAATCACATACACCTTTTCTAAAAATTCCTTACCTGTGCATGACACTTCGGACAGGAAAATCGCACTTGAACTCAATGCCCAATCTTAACATTAAGTCACAATGGAAGATCCCACAACTGGTCTTTGCTTACCCCGCCCCCCTCCCGCCCTCGCCCCCCCGCGTCATAGGTCGAGAGAATCATAATGGTTTTTAATATCAGTCTCCATGGATACTGTGACTTCACATGACCATAACATAACACTGTAGATTGTCGAACTGAATTTCCTAGCAGTTTTAATCATTTGCGATTTAAAAATTACCATCGCGTCCTCTTTCTCCACTGCTACATCATCCACATTCACAATGAAATTTTAAAACGAATGAGTGGAATACTCTGTTCGGTAGCTCGCAGAGAAATGAGAACCTGTGGCTTAGTCCTTACGAGAATTTATGTTGCTGACTTCTGCCAGCCATCGACGCTCAGGAAAAATTCCTTCCTAACATGGCACACTACACCTTGATCATTTTGATGACTGATTCACTACATTATATTTGCGTCGGAGGAGGAAATGGAACATGAGATTCGAGTGCGAATATTTTGGATAACTTAAAATCAAAATTTACTGAATCCTTCATCTCTGGTTTGGTTCACTCAAATAAATATCCTTATCTCCATGCAATATTGATCTTTATTACACGACCCAACCTTCACCTCCAACCGAGTACGCCTTTCTTTTTAGTGGAATAAGTAGGCGCATCCACTAGTTATTATGATTTGGAGCGAACAAAACCTTTCTCTCTCTATAACACTGGATTATCCTTTTATCGAGAAGAATAGGTAACAAATCTAGCTATTTTTAATCAGTTATATCTATGTATTTCTATATATATATATATAATTGTCAATATATACACCTCATGCATGATTTCATGCTCCAACATCTACGCACGGACCGGTAACAACTTTGTTTCCCGCTAGACAGACTTATTAATTTATGATAGACCCTGTATTGTGATTGATAATAGAGGAGAGTGTGTTTCTCCATCCTTCTCTAGACATCATAATTTTCGTTTGTTCAAATCAACACTAGAAACTAATATTTAGTAAATGTTGATTTGGTTATTTTGCTTATTATGTGTAAAAATGAAATATACACATTTATAATCCACTTAATAATTACCAATTATAATGATAAGGGAGTTGCCTAAAGAGGCTAATCTCATGCCTTCCATTGCAAGATTCTATATGACTTGAAGCTAAACTACGTATGAATAGGAGTTTACATCTCAAAGCCATAATCGGTGTATTTGACATGGATGAAATTTGTCTATCGAATTATTGACCAATCTAATGGCCATTTTAACACTCGATGAAAGCACTTTTGGTTGTGTATTGTTGCAGAACAGTGATAGGTCAAATATGTAGGAGACAATCCCCTCCTCCATAAAAATATTCTTACAACATGCAAGATTGCAACCTTAGTCATGATATGTAATTGTCATAGATATATTCAACTACTTTTTAAAATGCATAACTTTTACAACCTCAGTTTGAAGTTAACTTCAATTTTGCAGAAAACCTCTTCCAATAGTTGATTTTCATATTTAGCTTCAAACCTTATGAATTCTCATGCCTCAAGACATTACTCTATAACTCATTGGAGCAAAAGCCTAACAACTCGTCTATATCTTATAAAGGTGGATTGGCCAATAGGTCACAGTATTTGAACTGATGCTCTTATACCATTTGTAACATACCCCTTGGGCCTAATTTGACAATTTCCTACTAGGTTCCCATTCCTTAAATTTGTTTTGGTGAAATTTAGATTCAATCAGTGATCACAAGTATTACATGAGAAAATATTTATAATACCCTATACTCATATTCTTCAAATTTTAACAACATCAAAGAAATGAGCCATACCCCTTGGGTATCATACTACAACTCCTTTGAGGCTTTGTTGGATTCATGATGTGGACTCTTAGGTTCAATAAATGTAACCTTAATACAAGCTTCCAATTCAACCCTTACACGCGTATTATAACTCAAAGGAATGGTCAACCATGGGCATTAAACTAGTAAATTTTATCCATAAATAATTACTTCCTTTTCTACCTCAATATTAGCATAGGTGAGAACTTCAACAGAAATATATTAAAGTTAGTATTGCCCATAACACAATCATAATCATATGGCCATAGTTGCATGTAGTGTTAACATGTGTATATTAGGGATTATGCACAATTAGTTAAAAGAGATGCATTGGATACGTAATGCATAGCATAGATAACGAGCAATGGAGTTTATACAGTTGAGCCTTAACCACAGTTACCCAATTTATATAATTGACTCAAGCACGATTATTCACTATATTAAACAAAAGACAAGATAACACCAATACTGCATAAGATCCACATATTGTGCTTATTTACTAAACTTAACTAGAATTGAATTTATATGCAATGGTTGTCACATGTGCTCATATATAATCAACTCATGCCCACAACTAACATAGGCAAATTTACTCATTCACAACAGTCATATGTACATTACTCAATCAATTTATATGTAAGAACAACCTAAGAGATTTCTCTTATATGCTTTAGAAATGACAATATAGAGAGTAGGAGTCAACATACAAACATCCCATGCAACCATATTACCTGAAAGAATGTCAGTTGCGAAACACTAAGCACTGCCATCCAACCTAGAATTGTCTTCTACCAGTTCACCCCCGAGCTAAGAGTTATTGCCATGGATCAACTGCCTCCTTTTGATCTCTGCAATGGGTATTTAATACTCTCTTTTATGATATGATTTCCATTAGTAGCGCCCTGGTTTTATGGATGTTTTCTATCTATTTTCCTAGGATTTTCTCAGGAAATCTCACCTTTCTCCCATGCGAGGCTTTTCCTCATAAAATCTTTCCTTTCTCTGCCGCAAATATTTTATGTTTTTGTCAATGGATATTTATCTCCAACCCATCTAGCTTATGTAGAATTGAATCTAGAAACTTTATCATGAATGAATTATCCCTTCCCATTCACTAATGGGATTTGGCAAGGATCTCATCGCTTGGTGTCTCACTTTTCCGCATGATTAAATATTTTATTTATTTCATAAAGTATTTATTTTTCATGTTACACATTAGACCTAGCTTTTCTTAGCTTAGGTTTCAAAGTTTTACACACAAGGGAGGGGTGTTACAGTATTGGCCCATGTATTCATGTGGAATACAGTCTATTTAAAAGGGGAAATTTTAAACGAGCCATATCCATATTATCTATGAATCTACCAAGCCCCCTAAAGCATCAAACCTCTAGAGGTTCAACCATTTTTTAAAATAAACAAAGATTTTGACTTGGTAGATATAGAGTTAAAATGGATCTTAGGTTGGTTTAAGAATTACGACAAATAATAAAAATTCTAGCCTACATAATTTGATTATTGAATTCAAACTTATCCTTACATTGAAATTGGAAATATATTTGCATGCAAGTTATTTTTAAAATAAATTTCAAATTATTAAATTTTTTGAGTTTTATTATATGGAAAAATGTTCTTAAAATTTTAATATAATAGAGATGTATTGTAGAATTCCTGCAAAAACTCTCATAGATCTAGAATTATAGTTAAATTAAGCACAAGTAATTTGCTGATATTCAAGAGATGAGAGAAAGAATTTGCTCCATAAAATCAATGTATTAAATTAATGAACAATAGTAATACATTCGCAACCAAACCTCTAATCCCGAAGGGAGGTGGTTATATAGAAATTGTCGAATCTAGAGAACTAGGAAAGAACTAGAAAAGGCTAAGAAAAGCTAAAGGGAGGCCTAAAATGGCAACAATGACTCAAGACAACCTATGCCAACTATCAGCCACAAGGAAAGCATGAGGAGGGGCACATTTCCAAAGGAAGGAAACTTTAAAACATGCTAAAATGGTTTGGGGGACCAAATCCCTTTATTTAAGGGGAATCTTCATGCGGGGTGCCAATCCTCATATAACTCAAGTGGATGAGGTGTGGTTAGGTGTGAACATGCACTTAGATGTCTAAATGGTTTAGGAAATTGGTTGGACCAATATTTCCATAATATTAAGCCTTAAAAGGCAAAAAACAAGGGAAAGTTGGTCCATCGAGCTAGTTTACCAAAAACCAAGAGTGAACACGATTTTTAGTGCATGTGGCTAAATCAAGGATACTTAGGCTAAAAAATAAATGTAGATGTTAGGATTATATTCCAACATCAGCTCACGGATGTAATGCATGTGAATCTCGATGTGCTTGGTCCTTTGCCTCTGAACTAGATCAATCGATATCTGTATGGACCCCTGATTGTCACAAAATATGACAGTTGGAAGTGGATACTAAATACCAAACTCGGAGAGGAGCCCCTGCAACCAAACAGCCTGTGTAGCTGCATTCACTTCACCTGTATACTCTTTGTCGGTTGTAGATAAAGAAATCGTGGATTACTTCTTACTAGACTAGCAAAAAGGCCCTAAACCAAAGCTGAAAACATAACCAGAGGTGGACTTGCAGTTTGAACCATTGCCAACCCAAACATAATCTATGTACCCAATCAGTGAAAGTGGGCAATCTGAAGCATAAAAGATATCAAAACTGGAAGTACCTTTCACATATCTAAGGATTCCCTTTACAGCTTTCCAATGAATCTCATGGGGCTCCTACATATATCTGGAACAAACTCCTACTACAAAAGACATATCAGGTTAGGTGTGAGTAACATACAACAAACTTCCAACCAACTATTGATACAGTGTACTGTCTACCAAAGGTGTAGTACCCACATTATCAAATCTGATCCCCGAAAAAAAGGGAGATGTTGTTGGCTTGCATTCTGTCATCTCAAAGCAGACAAGTAGATTTGGTGCATAATTAGACTGTGCCATCTTGATCCCTAAAGTAGACTGAGAAACTTCAAGACCAAGAAAGTAGTGCAATAGTCCCAAATTTGTCATGGAAAATCGATTGTGCAATGCTGATTTTATCGAATCAATAGCTAAGGTAAGGTTCCCTATGATCAGTAAATCATCTACATAAAGTAATATCAATAAAAGGGAATCATCATGTTGCAGAAAATAAACATTCAGATCATATTTTCATTGAATGAATCTAATGGAAAGGAGGAAAGAATCCATCTTTGCATACCAGGCTCTAGGAGCCTATTTTAGGATATACAAAGATTTCTTTAATCTGCAAATGAGGGAGGAGTTTTGAATGTATCCCTATGGCTGCTCCATATATATCTCCTCCTTGAGATCTCCATGAAGAAATTCACTCTTCACATCCATGTGATGAACGTCTCATCTGCGAGAAGCAGCAATGGCTAAAACTAGTTGAATGGAGTCCATTTTTGCAACAGGTGCAAATGTCTCTATGTAGTCTATGCCATGTACCTGTGAGTATCCCTTTGCAACAAGTCAAGCTTTGTACTTGTTGATCTCACCATTTGTAGCAATCTTTGTTCGATATTTCCGTCGATATCGAACAAGCTTTCTTCCTTTCGGAAGTGGAACCAAGTCCCATGTGTCGTTTTCCATGAAAGCAAAGTACTCTTCATCCATGGCAACCTCCCAAAGCGGGTTTCCAGCAGCTCAGAGTGCGACTATGGATCTGAACCAAGTGTTATGTAGCAATGTATGGGAAGCAATGGTTTAGTGGTAGCCAGGGCTTGAGGAGCCCCAAAAAATTGTGATCTCGTTAATCTTGCATCCACAGGATCACCGACTAGTTGACTCGCATCTTGCAGGGCTTTCTCTGCCCAAGTTGGCAGCTCAATTGGAGCAGCCATGACTTGCTCCTTATCCTCTGAATCAGACCCAAGAGGCTTCTCTATTTCTACTCTGAAGTGCTCGAAGAAGTTTCGAACTCCTCCTTATCAGTGGCAACAAGTGGTTCCTCAGCAGGGTATACTGAAAAATCATGCAATGATTCTTCTTCAAACTTCACACTTCGAGCTACGAGGAACTTTTCAATGTACAACAATATATATCCTTTGACACTGTCAAGATATCCAACAAAGATACATTTAACACTTTGAGGCTCCAAAGCCTTCCTCTTATCTGATGGAATGTGAGCCAAGCTCATGAACCAAAAATGTGAAAGTGTGACACTTTCGATTTCTTATTGGTCCAACATTCAAATGGAGTGGTTCCTTTGAGTGCTTTGTGAGGAATGTGGTTCTGAATATATGCTACACAATTAATAGCTTTAGCCCATAGATTAGGAGCTAATGATTTGAATTGTAGCATACAATTGGCCAACTCTTTTAATGACCGACTTTTCCTCTCCACGACACCATTCTGTTGTGGTGTATATGGCACTGTGTGTTGTAGCTGTATACTTGCATCAATACAAACTTGATGCACATGTTTGTTGACATACTCGGCCCCATTATCAGTACGGAGTATCTTAATATTACACCTAGATTAATTCTTAGCAAGTGCATTAAATTCTATAAGGCATTCAAATACTTCAGATTTTAATTTCAGAAAAAATACCCAAGTAAAGCAAGAGAAATCATCTATGAAGGTGAGTACATATCGAGCCTTACTGATTGAAGGCTCTGGAAATGGGCCCATGATGCCACTATGAATCAGCCCAAGAGGTGAAGAGGCTCTCTGTGCTTTCCCTTTGTCAAACTTTTTCTCCATATGCTTTCCAAGAATGCATCCTTAACATACACTGCTTGTGAATTTAATAGTGGGGAATCTTTCTAACATGTTTTCCTTGTTGAGTTGATGGAAGTACTTATAGTTTAGATGGCCAAATATTTCATGCCATAACCTGTTCAAAAATCATTAGATTGTGACATAAATAAAATGCTAATAGATTTAGGAACAAATTTGGAGAAGAAATACAAACAAGAACCGTGATCTACAATTCCATGTGCAAGCTGTGAGCCTGTGGAAATGTCGGTAATCACTGTGGAGTCCGGAGTAAACTCCACCTTCCTTCTAGAGCTGGAATGAGTAATCTGATATATCGAGAGAATATTTACGTATAGTGAAGGAACATGAAGCACATTTGTGAAGCAGCGCCCTTCAAGGTCTACAATTCCTTCTCCGCACAACTTTGCAGGTGTGGCATCTCCCAAGTAAATTAGGGATCTGGTGCTTTCTGCGATGGAGGAAAATTCATCTTTTGATGCAGCCATATGGTTCGATGCACCTGAATTGAGGATCCAAGCTGATGGAGTGGATGTGACAACCATTAAAGCATGACCATCTCGTGCTATCCCACTGCCATCTCCCGTTCTATTATCATCCTTCTTCTTTGTATTCTCAAGCATGATGAGATTGTGCTGCTGTAATTGCTTAGCCATCTCATCGATTGTTTTCCTCATGCAATTTTCTTCGGGATGAAAACCTTAGGAATAGTAGCTGCAAAGTGTTCTTTCCTTCTTCTTCTTACCCTTAGGAAAAGAAGAGCTCTGTGAAGATTGTATGGGCCTCTCCTTCTTTGATTCATTAAATTTACCCTTCCCTTTTTGCTTGTCTCTTCCACTGCTCTTTGGAGCATCAGTAGCCGCAAGTGCTTGGTTCTTTGAACGCTTTATGGCACCCATTTGGACTAACTTAGCTTGCTCTTGAGTCAATGCTGAAATGAAATCATTCAATGGAGCTATTTTCCATTTTTCCTGAGTCAATTTAGATGCTTGAAACGATGATACAAATACGGAATATTCAAGGCCTAATTTCGAGAGAATTGAAAGGATGATTTGATCTTCCTCTTTCTCGACTCCACATGCATCAAGTTCAACGAGGAGGGATTTAAAATTGGTGAATTATTCTTGCAGGTTGCTGAAATGAGTTGGACTAAGGGATATAAGTTCATTCTCGAGTAGATCCACTCTCATCTCATCCTGCTTGTCGAATAGTCCTTCTAATGTGGTCCAGACCACATCAGGAGTAGTGGCTCTACTGACATGAAAGAGGCGTTTTCTCAAAATTGATAGGCATATCGGCTTAACTACTTCATCTAATTTATTGAAATACTTGATCTTCTTTGCTGTAGAATTCGGTTCAGTCTTTATTCCCATTGTTACCTTGTAAAGCCCTTTAGTTT
Organism: Pinus taeda; assembly: GCA_000404065.3. Taxonomy (NCBI): domain Eukaryota; kingdom Viridiplantae; phylum Streptophyta; class Pinopsida; order Pinales; family Pinaceae; genus Pinus; species Pinus taeda. Next base: position 17,419 of record APFE030630069.1, on the reverse strand, counting down.
GGAGGAGCAAAGTAGTCTCTGTCTTCCATTCGAAGTAATTGAAAGGATTTAGAATGAGTTTTATGGGCTGAGAGAGATGATCCAATACTAATTGCTGCGCCTCTTGATGATCTATACCTGCAAATAAAACCATGTACAATCCACTAGATTCAAACTAGCTCTGATACCATGTAGAACTCCTGCAGAAACTCCGATAGATCTAGAATTCTAGTTAAATTAAACACAAGTAATTTTTTGATATTCGAGAGAGGAGAGAAAGAATTCTCTCCATAAAATACATATATTAAATTAATGAACAATAGTAATACATGAGCAACCAAACCTTTAATCCCAAAGGGAGGTGATTATGTAGAAATTGTCGAATCTAGAAAACTAGGAAAAAATTAGTAAAAAACTAGAAAAGGCTAAGCAAAGCTAAAGGGAGGCCTAAAATAGCAACAATGACTGAAGACAACCTATACCAACTATCAGCCATCAGGAAAGCATGAATAGGGGCGCATTTCCCAAGGAAGGCAACTTTAAAACATGCTAAAATGGTCTCGGGGACCAAATCCCTTGATTTAAGGGGGAATCTTCATGTGGAGCGTCAATCCTTAAATAACTCAAGTGGATGAGGTGTGGTTAGGTTTGAACATGCACTTAGATGTCTAAATGGTTTAGGAAAGTGGTTGGACAAATATTACCATAATATTAAGCCTTTAAAGGCAAAAACAAGGGAAAGTTGGTCCAACGAGTTAGTTTACCAAAAAATAAATGGATACTTAGGCTAAGTCAAGGATACTTAGGCTAAAAAATAAATGTAGATGTTAGGATTATATTTCAACATGTATAATATAATGGAGATGTATAACTTTATTTATACATTGGATGAAATTGACATGTAACATTAATGCTAATTAAAAAAATATTTCAATATTGTTTTTAAATAAAATATTTTATTGTCGCTTTAAATTAAGATGATTTATTGAAACTAAAAAAACTACCCTATATTTTTTTACGTTTAGTTTTAAAAGAAAGATGTAATTGCAATATATATTATATATATATATTATATATATATATATAATATACTTATATAGTTGAAAATAACACCAAGAAATTCTAATTTAATTTATCCTTAAATTAAATTGGGAATTAAATTGTAATTCTATTGTCATAGCAATTTGTAGCAATTAACTAAGTTTATTTGACTTCATTGCCTCACTAAATTTGAGTTGGAAGCCTATCTAGAGTCATGTAGAGTGATCCCTAAATTTTATCGGCCCAGGTTGAGTTTTTATTGAATTGTAATTATTTAATTTAGTTAAACTAGTTCTAACTGTTGGAAGAACTAGTGAGTGGTCAAGTGAATTAAATTGAAAATAATTCACATGCAGTGTTCAATCAGATAACTAATAAATCACTCAAAAATAACTCATGCATGTCAGTTCATAGAATGTCCCAATTGAGATTATAGTTCAAGGACAATGTACTATTAATGATATAATTTTCCGAGTTGTACAGATGGTGCATGCAATCAGAGGAAGGCCTACGGATGGATTTCGTAGTTATGGAGTGAGTATTTTCGAATTAAATATGGGCTAAGTCTCTCAGGAATTGTACACGGAAGTAGGGGCTTGGAAGGCTAGTAAATTGGCTAAGTGTTGGCTAGAGTCAGCCTAGGATGTAGAGAGTTATATTGTACTAGTGCAGGAATTGTTCAGGACGAACAAGCATTGTATTTTCTTCTCATATTTTCGGGTTAATGCAATATAGATAGTCGGGATGTTGAGCAGTTTCTATCCTCAGAGAAATATTATGTTATGTGTGATTCAAATTCTTCCTTTTTTGCTTATTTTTTCCATCGATGAATTTTGGTTTCCGCTGATGAGTAGAGTAGATTCTTGTCTTGTGTTTTAGTATATCACATAAGTTGTTGAATCTATAGAAAAATATGTACATGGTATCGGAGCTAAAGAAAGTTTAGAGGAGAAGAATTTGGAGTTGTCCTTGTAGATTGATCAAGCTCTAGTGCAGGGTAGATCCAGAAGACCCTATGTGCATACTTCTTGATGGATCTAGAATATTTGTAATGGGAATATCAGTGAGCCAATGCTTAGTGACACAAAAGGAGCTGTGATCATTTATATTGGTAGATTGAGGAGTATAAATGTTTTGGGTGAAGAGTTTCAAGAGAAGATATGAATTTAAAAAAAAAAAAAATAGCAGATATAGATTCCTTGTGAAAAAATACCCAAATTTAGAAAACAAATCGTCCGAATTGAAGTTTGAATGAGGGAGATATCGCCAATTTAAAATCAACTCTTTTTTCACAAAATTTTGTGAAAACGGGATAGATGAAAATGATTGGTGTACGAGTCAACAACCTGTATGGACTTGAGATACAAGATGTATACAAAGCCTTGAGCAGTAAGGTAAAGGTTAAATAACTGGTGGTTGAGAGAGAGAGTGAATTACCTCTCAACATGCATCCCAACAGAAGCCTTAGAAGCAACCTCATAAAGTTGTGTAGCACCTACAATTGAAGAAGCGGAGAGGAGACCGAGTGGAGACATCCACTCAAGCAAAGACCTCACTTGGGGAGAATTTTGAGCTAAGTGGGTAGAGGGAGCACATGCAGTCATACCTTCAGGTGAGAGGTGGGGTGATGTGCAGTAATAGTCCCAAGAATGCAGAAATTTGGGCAGCATCCATTGAGATTTCTTGTTTCATGGATGATTACCTTGCTACGGGATTCCATAGTACACAGTAGCAACACGGATCAATGGTGGTTGATGCAATCATATGTCAGAGTGACAAAGGCAGAGACTAGTAGCAATTAGATACTGGGGAGCGTAGAGTCAGCAACAACGCAAAGTTTTCGGTAGACAATGCAGTAATTAGTAGCAGTGAGAGTCTCTGGTGACAAATGCATCATATTGATTCAGTTTGGATTTTTTTTCCAGTTTCAGAAGTTTCAGTAGCAACAACACTAGAGAGAAGTGTTGCATGCAAAACATTTCGAAGGTATTGGATTGGGATAAAGTTGAATTCTTTTCTTGTCGAGAGGGAGTGTTGAAAATAGCAGCAAGAAATCTTGAAAATAACATCAAGAAATTCTAATTTAATTTGTCCTTGAATTAAATTGGAAATTAAATTTTCATTCTATTCTCATAGCAGCTTGCAGCAATTAACTAAGTTAAGTTGACTTAGTTGGTTTAGTAAATATAATTTAAGTTGACTTACTTGGTTTAGTAAATTCGAGTTGGAAGACTATCTAGAGTCATGTAGAGTGATCCCTAGATTTTAGGGTCCCACCTTGAGTTCTTATTGAGTTGTAATTATTTAATTCAGTTTAACTCAGTTAAATTCAATTAAACTAGTTCTAACTCTTGGAGGGACTAGTGATTGGTCAAGTGAATTAAATTGCATTTAATTCACATGGAGTGATGAATCATAACTGATAAACCATTCAAAAATAAGTGATGCATGTTAGTTCAGAGAAAGACCCAGTTGAGATTAGAGTTCACAGACAATGTACTATCTGTTGTATAATTTCCCGAGTTGTACAGATGGTGTATGCAATTAGAGGAAAGCCTATGAATGGATTGTGCAATTATGGAGCGTTGATTTCCCAATTAAATATGAGTTAATTCTCTCAGGAATTATGCAAGTAAGATCTTGGAAGGCTAGTAAATTGGCTAAGTGTTGGCCAGAGTCAGCCTAGGAAGCAAAGAGTTAGATTGTAGTAGTGCAGGAATTGTTCAGGATGAACAAGCATTATATTTTCTTCTCAGATTCTCTGGTTAATGCAATATAGATAATTGGGGCTTTGAGGGGTGGCTTTCCTCGAAAAATAATTTTGTTACATGTGATTGAATTCTTACTTGTCTGCTCATTGTGATCAATTTTGATTTCCGCTGAAGAGTAGAATAGATTCTTTGTCTTGTATTTTAACATATCACATAAATT